>SJYV01045092.1:61981-123606 GCA_006410875.1 Neotragus pygmaeus
AGGGGATCTTCCTGACCCAGGAATCAAACCCCAGTCTCCTGCATTGCAAGCAGATTCTTTATCATCTGAGCTACATGTGATTCTTTATCATCTGATAGCTACATCTCAGCTATCATCAGCTCTGAATGACACATCCAGTGATTCCAAAGCACATCTCTGATAAAGAACCACTGGCCCAAAGGATAAAGTCACAGATGCTTATACTGGCATTCAAGACCTTCTTCAGTCTGACTCCCAGTTATCTTTCTGGCCTCATCTCCCAGCTTTCTCCTGTTTTGGTTTTTGTTTTGTGTTTCTTTTTTTCCTTTTTTTTTTTTTTCCAACTCTCTCTTTTGAACCAGTCAGGAGTCTGGGTGCTAAGACAGAATCTGACCCTGATGAACCCTAACATAAAAGGCACTGTAAGAGGTAGCTGTAAAATCAGACAGAGAAAATGGGCAGAAAGCAAGAAAAGTCAGGTAGATGAGACCAGGGTCAGAAGAGACACAGTCAGGAAAAGAGAGCACCGTTGGGGACCTGGACTCTGGGCACTGGATCTTTAAGCCACTGCTTGCAGAGAGGGGATCTTTGGTTCTCCTGCTCCTTTGGAGAGGGAACCACCCCCACCGGCACAGTCGCACCCTAACCATCACTAGAGAAAGACCAGGCGGGACTCCTAAAGAGGACAGGGTCAGACTCTAGGCAGCCAGAATCCCCACAAACCTCCCCTGAACCTCCATACTCCCTACGAAGAAGAAATGAGTTCACATTTGTAAAACTGTTGACTGTTTCCAGCAAATAGAAAGTGCTGTAGGAAAAGTGTTAGTTGCTCGTCATGTCTGATTCTTTGCAACCCCATGGACTGTAACCCTCCAGGCTCCTCTGTCCATGGAAGTCTCCAGGCAAGAATACTGGAGTGGGTAGCCATTCCCTTCTCCAGGGGATCTTCTGACCCAGGGATTGAACCTGGGTCTCTTGCATTGCTGGCAGATTCTTCACGATCTGAGCCACCAGGNCTCTGTCCATGGAAGTCTCCAGGCAAGAATACTGGAGTGGGTAGCCATTCCCTTCTCCAGGGGATCTTCTGACCCAGGGATTGAACCTGGGTCTCTTGCATTGCTGGCAGATTCTTCACGATCTGAGCCACCAGGGAAGCCATAGGAATATTTCTCAAATAAATATTGCAATACATGACTTCTAGGCCATGGGCTAAATAAGGACTTTTAAGTGTTTTTGTTGTTGTTGTTAATATTTATTTATTTGGTTGCTCCAGGTCTCAGTTGCAGCGTGTGGGATCTAGTTCCCTGACCAGGGATTGAACCTATGCCCCTGCATTGGGAACTTGGAATCTTGGCCTCTGGACCACAAGGGAGGTCCCAGTCTTTTTTTATTTTAATTTCCCTTCCTCTCCGTTCTCTTAGCTTAGGTTCCCAGAAGCAGATTTCAAAAGAAGAAAATGTGTAGAGGGTTGGGTAGGGGGGCCAGAAAGAGAAGGTATCAGTTAGGGCACAGATATCCAAGGGAGGATGTGTTATCAAACAAGGATGTGTTATCAAGCAAAGTCCTCCAGAGAGTAGCTTGGGGTCACTCCCACAGAGGAGCTCTGGAGTCACATGAGCTGCGTGAGCTGGGGTAGTGATACTCCCACACCGATGGACGTTGGTTGTTGAGGTCTCTGGTTGCCTCTGGATCAGAGCTCACCCACTCTGGTTCCAAGACTCTCTTCTTGGAGCTGTCAAGTGGCAAAGCACTTCCAAATAGGAGACTCCATGTGCCCAGCTGGAGTGCTGGTTTGACATCCCAGCCTGAGGAATTAGGGATTTTGACACAGACACCTATTGCTCTGTGGCATTTCACCAGCAAGTCCTGGGCTGGGCCAGGCTGTGCACAAATATTAGCCCAAGCTCAAGTGGTGTTTCTACTACTCATATTTTGAGGGTTCAGATACAGGCTGGGCTTTCAAAATTGGCAAAATACTTCCTTGCTCAGGCATTCTCCCAGCACTTCCTCAGCACCCACCAGGCACCAGACACTGGCCTCAGTGCCTGGGAAGACCTCAGGCCTCGCACATTCACAGATGACTCCAGGTTCTGCCCAGCATCAGAAGAGAAGGACAGATCAAGTGGGTCAGGGTGCTGAGGAAAGAGATGCCACTTCCCATCTGGAGCTTAGGGACTCGCCTCAGGGAAGGGTCATTTTTGAGCTGGCTTTGAAAGAATCTGAACGGACTGAACTAGGAAATTATCCTCTGGAAGACTTTCCTTGAATGCTCACTCTGCTTCAAGATCTTCTCATGAATTATCTCTTTTAACTACCTCAACTGTCCTGCAAGGAATATTTATCCCCGTTTTCAAGATGAAGAAATTGGGGCATCCCTGGTAGTTCAGTGGCTAAGACTCTGAACTCCCAATGCAGGGGGCCTGGGTTTGATACCTGACCTCCAACCAGTCCATCCTGAAGGAGATCAGTCCTAAGCGTTCATTGGAAGGACTGATGCTGAAGCTGAAACTCCAATACTTTGGCCACCTGATGCAAAGAGCTGACTCATTTGAAAAGACCCTGATGCTGGGAAGGATTGAGGGCAGGAGAAGAAGGGGATGACAGAGGATGAGATGGCTGGATGGCATCACCAACTCAAGGGACATGAGTTTGGGTAAACTCTGGGAGTTGGTGATGGACAGGGAGGCCTGGCGTGCTGCGGTTCATGGGGTCGCAAAGAGTCAGACATGACTGAACCGAACTGAACTGGAAACTAGATCCCACATACCACAAAAAAAGATGCTGCATGCCATGGAAAAGATCTCATGTGTTGCAATTAAGACACAGAACAGTCAAATAAATAATTTTTTTGTAAATAAAAATGAAGATGAAGAAATTGAGATCCAGAGAAGTTAAGTAACTTGCCCAAGGTTATACAGTTAATAAGTGTTGAGCAAGGTTTTCTAACTGCTATATGTACTTGCTATCTTCCATTAGAAAGATGCCAGCAGAGCTTAGACACATGTCTATAAGTTAAACTTGAGAAAAAAGCCATAACCAATCCATGAAATAAACATGGATGACAGAGCACATCCATGGAGATGGAAAGTGTGGTAGTGATTGCTTTGGTCTGTCAGACATAGCTCCCTCTCTTCAGCCCATCTTTTTCTGATATAAGGTAGAGGTAGGCGTGTGCATGCATGTGTGCATGCTAAGTCACTTCAGTCGTGTCCGACTCTTTGTGGCCCCATGGACTGTAGCCACCAGGCTTCTCTGCCCATGGGGTTCTCCTGGCAAGAACACTGGAGTGGGTTGCCATGCCCTCCTCCAGGGGATCTCCCTGATCCAGGGATCGAACCTGTGTCTCTTATGTCTCCTGCACTGGCAGGTGGGTTCTTTTCCACTAGTGCCACCTGGGAAGTTCCAGGTGGGTGTACCAACAAAATTCCTTTCCCCAGATCTAGGCCTTGAGCTCAGGGGTGAAAGGTGACTGCCACAAAAACATCAGGTAGTAGACCCCCTGTCTCTGACATCCTCTGAAATAGAACTTCCAGATCCAGCTGTTCAGCACCATCTTCAATCTTCAGTACTACCCCAGGGTTGTTTCAGTAAAAGCCCCCCAAAGGCTCACGTTAGTCAGAACTTGTTGCTCCAGTTTGTCAACAAGACATCGCAAGTGACATAGCAGTTGATAACAGGAGAGTGGTGTTGAAAGTGACCTGCCCTAAAATATGGAATTGGTAAGTATATATTATCTCATTATGTAAGCAAGTGTGTGTGGAATGTCTGCATGTGCAGCCAAACAGATCCTGAGTGATGTATGAAACAGGTTGGGAAAACCCCTTTCTTAGATGATCTTCCTGAAGCTACATCTCTCTGCTTGTTCTTCTTTTTGACTGTGGGTTTCAGGTTTGCATCACTCTTTCCTATTTTAACTAAGTCAGTGCTTTTCAAGGTGACAAAGGATGAGGAATCAAGGGGCCAGCTCAGGTACGGAGGCCCCTGATGGGTCCAGGAGGGAGCAGAGAGAGCTGAGTGGCTCAGCAAGGAAAGCAGTGGGCTGGGGGAGGACAGCTGGTGCTAGTGACGCCTGTGACTTGCTGCGTGTCGTCGTGAGTCTTCCCTTTCTGGGGTTCAGCCTCCCCTTTGATAGAATGAGGTCTCCTCTAAACCTAACAAGTTTGGGGTAAAAATGAAGGCATCTGTCCTAGACCACATGAAGAGCCTGACAAGGTGAAGACAGGTAGCAATCCTGGGGTATCTATGTAGACCTCTCTGGACTCTCACCGGAGTCTCTGCACCTGAAACCTATACATGCCACATTCTTACTATTCCCACATCTTCCTCTCCTAATCCTACACTACTCCCATTGTAGCAGAAAGAGTTATCTTTCCCCCACTATCCGCTCTGCCTTGCTGGCTTTAGTAAGAGAATGGCCTCACAGCTACAGGCTCCATTTTCCCGCCTCCCTTGCAGCTAAGCAGGGCCCTGTGTGAGCAGCACACGAGCAGAAGGGCTATCTGTTTGCCCTTCACCTTATTCTTCCCTCATTTTGCAGGTTGGCACATTGACACAGGGTAGAGATCCAGCTTTAACCGTGGGGATGGGCAGAAGACAAGATGGAAGTAGCTTGGACCCCTTACCCAACTGCCCTCCACTCCCAGACCACCTCCCAACTTAACTTCACCTGAGAGAGAGGAAAAAAAACCCTTCTAACTAGTTCAAGTTGCCATATGCAGGGGGACAGTTCTTTCTTTAATATTTATTTATATATTTGTTTATTTGAGGCATAGTTGCTGCAAGTGGGATCTAGTTCCCTGACCAGGGATAGAACCCAGGCCCCCTGCACTGGGAGCACACAGTCTTAGCCACTGGGCCAGCAGGGAAGTCTTGAGAGGACTGTTCTTAAAGCTGCTTACCATATGCCCTAACAGACATCTCCTCCCCGAGTTCACACCAAATCCTCAGAGACTTTGCCAGCTGGGGTGAGAAGCTAACATCCACCAAGAAGGGAGGAAAGATGGACAGAACTGAGAGCAGGAGAGAGGGAAGGGTAGCTTTTTCAGACACCCACTCTGGTCCAAACACCCATTATCTTGAAAGCTTGAATTGTATCATTGGCAAATACGGTCCATTTTTTCTCCTGAAGTGACAGGAACGCTTCATTCCTTTTAGAGAAAAGGTCTCAAGTCTGAATAATCATAATTTCTCTGTTAGCCTTTTTTTCCCAAGTGAAAATGATGCTCAATTAGGTCAGCTCACAACTCAGACAATCGCCCAAGCACTTCTCTTTAAGACAGCTACTGTTCTTCAGTGCGCAGGACAGATGCTTTATGCATTGGCCACACAGAACATGAAAATGGCTTGTACTCAAAGGTGAAGAAATTAACAAATCAATCCATTTTTCCTGCTTCAAGAACATTTTTAAGTGATAACCATCTCTTTCTGTTTTTTGTTTTACCACGAGTGTATCACAGCCTGATTCACGGGCAGGCACAATCAGACTTACCCAATATTGCTCTCGCACCATCAGTGCAAATCAGTCCACACAGTGAAAAGAGCAAATAACATTTCGGTGTTATTATGAAAATAGTTCTAACCTTGTAGGCCCTCTGATAGCGACCCAGGCATTCTCAGACCACACTTTGATATGCCCTGCCTTTCACTATTTTGTCTTTTTCTATAAGCATACAAGCATACATGTGCATGCTCCCACACACACACACACACACACACACACACACACCCCACACACACAGCTTCTATCATTTGATTTTGAAAAGGGCATTTGAATATCAAAAAGATGAAGGACGTCATTTCAGAAGAAAGCACAGCCCAGTAAACTGCATGCGTTTAGATTTATGAACAACCCACTGCATTGTCCTTATGTGTCTGGTTTTGCCAAGGCCGGAGGGGGGCAGATGTTGGCATAGAAGACTGGTGTTTGGAAACCGCCTCCAGGGTGGCACACCCCTTCTTGAACAGATGAGAGAAATGAAGCCCTGAAGGGCTGAGTGCTAGCTGGGGCACAGCTAAGCATGGTTGGACATGGCTGGAGCCTGGGTTGCTTCCAGACAGGCACCCCTTGGAGAAGGGCCCCAGGTAAGCTTTTACATGCAGCCTACCCTTTCCAGAAGACCTAGGAGTAGACCAACCCTCGGGAAAACCCCAGTGAGGCATGTGTGGAAGTGGGTGAAGAGCTGACACCCATCACGAGCATGCNTCGGGGCACCCAGGACTGAGGCTCCAGGGTTGGATGTGAGGGTAAGGGGGTTTGGTTGCAGGTGGTGGGTCTGAGGAGTTGGGCGGAGACAGTCACAATAGGGGGCTTCGGGGTGAAGTTTGGGGGGTTCCAGGGGCTCCTCAGTAGATGGTGAAATTGCAGGAGTTAGATTGACCCTCTAGAGTCCCCACAGTGGTATACACAGTGGTTTATGCCTTTCTCTGCACAAAACTTTCCCCCCAGCAACGCCAAGCCAGCAAGCACAGAGACAGATATCCATCTCTTTATTCAAATAGTCAGCTTCTGTGGGAGGTGGTGATGGTGAATTGCATGTGTCCACTCGACTGGGCTCCAGGAGATGTGTATAAGAGACAGGTATCCACTGTCTTGGGTCACTTCATAGGAGCCACACAGATTCACATACCTACTCAGGTGCACAACGCATCTGTATCTGCCACCTACTTCCCCAGCTCACACTCACACCTTACCTGCCCCGCCTCCATCCCCAGTTGCATTCTTTGCATCCTCTATCCCCATCAGGCCCACAGCCCTCTCCTCAATGCCCACCCCTCTTACCGTCTCCTGGGCACACACAAGAAGACCCAGGCCTGAGGGTCAGGGCAGCCAACAGGCAGGTCACTTCCCCACCCCAGGCCTCAGCTGCCCGGCTATAAGGAAGGAAGGAGGACTGGAGGAGAAGGTCCACCTCTAAAGACCCCGGCCAGTTTCAGCACCCCCATGGTCTACGAAGGCAGAAGAGCATGTGGAAGGCCACTCCAGCTGCCCAGGGGGATAGGGAGAGAGGGGACTTGGGAGGCAGGAGGGAAGGGGGTGTCAGCAGGAGGTGTAGGCAGCTCGGGGCACCCAGGACTGAGGCTCCAGGGTTGGATGTGAGGGTAAGGGGGTTTGGTTGCAGGTGGTGGGTCTGAGGAGTTGGGCGGAGACAGTCACAATAGGGGGCTTCGGGGTGAAGTTTGGGGGGTTCCAGGGGCTCCTCAGTAGATGGTGAAATTGCAGGAGTTAGATTGACCCTCTAGAGTCCCCACAGTGGTATACACAGTGGTTTATGCCTTTCTCTGCACAAAACTTTCCCCCCAGCAACGCCAAGCCAGCAAGCACAGAGACAGATATCCATCTCTTTATTCAAATAGTCAGCTTCTGTGGGAGGTGGTGATGGTGAATTGCATGTGTCCACTCGACTGGGCTCCAGGGTGTGCAAAGTGTTAGGAGCTCAGTCCTGTCAGACTCTTTGCGACCCCATGGACTGTAGCCCGCCAGGCTCCTCTGTCCATGGGATTTCCTAGGCAAGAATACTGGAGTGGGTTTTCCTTTCCTCCTCCAGGGGATCTTTCCGACCCAGGGACTGAACCCAGGTCTCCTGCATTGCAAGTAGATTCTTTACCATCTGAACCACCAGGGGAGCCCCCAGGGTGCAAAGACAGCGGATGGAACATAGCCTGGGTGTGTCTGGAACTTTCTGGATGAGATTAACATTTGAATCAGGGGTCTGCGTAATGCAGATTGCCCTCCTCAGTGTGGGTGGGAATGCCAGATGGAATTTGCTGACAAGGGAGCCTTCAGCACCCAGAATCCTGGAAAGGGCAGGGACCCTCTTCACTGTGCTTTGAGACCGCCTGGATTTACACTCGGCAATATGGTTGGTTTGTGGGAAGGCAGAGATATGACTTTGTGAAACGAACTCAAAAATTTTATGGCTTTTAATCTGTGGCCAGTGAGAAGAGATGGGTTTTCCTGGTGCTGCTGCCGCTGGTGCGAAATCACATCAGGCATGTCCAACTCTGTGCAACCCCATAGACGACAGCCCACCAGACTCCTCTGTCCCTGGGATTCTCCAGGCAAGAACTCTGGAGTGGGTTGCCATTGCCTTCTCTGTTTTCTGGTGGCTCAGTGGTAAAGAACCTGCCCATGCAGGAGATGTGGGTTCAATCCCTGGCTGAGGAAGATCCCCTGGAGAAGGAAATGGCAATCCACTCCAGTATTCTTGCCTGGAGAATTCCATGGACAAAGGTGCCTGGCGGGCTACAGTCCATGGGGTCGCAAGGAGGTGGACATGACCTAGCCACTGAGTGCAGTAAGAGACAAACACCTGTGTGTGTCTCTGAAGCTGCCTTCAGGGTGGCCTCCTGGATTTGCTTGTGCTTGCCCAGAGAGGAACTAGCTTAACCTCGTGGGCTCAGAAATCTCCTCTGTTTCAAGAGCTAAATGACAGTCACAACCCCAGAACCCTCTCCCTGCTCCCCCACCAGGAGGATGGGAGACAGCGGTCTTCTTGGGGAATTACTCTTAAAACGCTGCTCTTCATATCATGGAGGAGATAGGAACAAAGGTAACATTCCCATTACCTCCACTCACTGATAATGTGGGCACAATGGATGTCAAGTCATACCAAACAAGCTGAAGCTGCTAGTTAGAAACGGAAGCAGTAAATCTAAAGGGATTCCATGCCAAGGAAAGGATCGCCTTCTACTTTATACACTGTGCATAAGTCCAGACGATCCTTGGGCTTTCCGCCCACAAGTAGGACCCCTCTGAGGGAGCGAGGGGGAGACACATGGAGAGGGAAATGTAGACTGCGTGGCTTGGATCCCAAGAAGGAGGAAAACCCCATCATGCCCTGGTAATTCCTGCTCTGGGGTCCCTGCCCACATGGAAAAGATAAACGTGGTCTGGAACAGAAGAAATAGTCTCCCCACACCAGGCCTTCTCAGATGAATGGAATCACCAATTTAAAGGTGGAGGGGGGGAGGGGGAAACGAAGACCAAAAAATCAGACCAAGTAGCCAGACATGCGGTAGTCACGATGACAAGATGGCAGAGTGGGGAACACCAAAGGCTTTAAGGGTCCAGCTTTTTTCATTCAAATATCTGCAGCTCTGTTTGCTAAATGTCCAGATGACTTCAAGTCCACCGCCTTCCTCAGTGTCCTCCTTTGTAAAATGAAGACGATCATCACTGTACCCACCTCGTCAGGATATGTAAGGATCCGGTGGCTTCATGTGCCTAGAGCCCTGGAATTTGTTGCTGATGTTGCTCAGTGGCTATGTCACGTCCAACTATTTTGCAGGCCCATCGACTGCAGCCTGCCAGGCTCTTCTGTCCACGGGATTTTCCAGGCGAGAACACTGGAGTGGGTTAGCATTTCTTTCTCCAGGGGATCTTCCTGACCCAGGAATCAAACCCACAGTTCCTGCACTGGCAGGCAGATTCTTTACCATCACGCGACCAGGAAAGCCCCGATCCCTGGAGCAGCGTCTACTAAATAAATATCGATTCCAGGCTGCCACCTTCGGTGTCATATCCTGTTGTGGTAACATAAGGACATCAGAGGCCAGGAGGACCCACGTTCCCAGCTTAGTCATCTTGCTTGGAGGATATCATTCAACCCCTCTGAGCTTCACTTCCTTCATTTGAGAACCAAAATGAGTTCTCTGAAGCATTATCATGAAGTAACATGGAATGATGGAAACAGGCAATCCCTAGACTGTAAATGGCTATAATCCATGGGGTTGCAAGTCAGTCGCGACTTAGTGACTAAACCACCACGGGTGGTTTTTTTGTGCAGTGCACAGCCTGAGCAACCGTCTGCAGCAGCCCTGATGATGAACGTCAAGCAGTTGGCACGTTAGAGATACCACACCTGTGTGAGCTTACCTACCAAGCCATCGACTAGAACTCAAAGTCTTTCCCGTGCACCTTCCCCTGGAATGAGTATAATCGATGCCAGGGCTGAGGAAGATGGGCCACCTTCCATGTGTGAGGGTTCCTACAGATGTTTCTAGCAGGAAAGAGCTTGAGTCCTGCTCTAAAGCAGAATCCAACTCCACAGGTCAGGCTCCAGAGAGTGGAGCAACCTACAGCCGGTGAAGGGGACAAGGCTGGGAGTGCAGAGGTGTCTTCCCCACAGGAGGGTCACTGGGGAAGGCCTGGACTCCCATGCTTTGACTGATGATGATGGTCACTCAGGTGGAAGGGGCAGTGTCCACAGAGGTGAGGAGGGGGACATGCTTCAGAAAATAGGCTCCTCTGGGGGCCCTTCTGTGTGCACCCAGGAGTGCCCACCCTGTGCCAAGTGGGGGTGAGGCAGAGTCCCGGGAGAGCCTCTGGGGCTGGCCCCGGTCCTATCCCGTACCAGGCGGTTAATCCACTTCAAATGGGACAGCTCTCGGAGAATCCCAAGTGACACCATTGTTCTATTGCCCTTCATTACCGCCACTTAGATCTTTTTACTTTATTACAAACATTCTTTAGCCCAGTCACGGGCTGATCTCCTAATTGGAGCTGCCGCTTCCACCCCCGCCCAGATCAAAGCCGCCCTGTTTGTTTGTGGAGGACGGAGGATGAACCGTCTTGCCGGCCTTTGAACATGAAGGCCCCTTTGTCTTCCAGCTGAAGTCATCCCTGGCACCCGCGGGGAGGAGATTGTGAAGGGGGGGTTGCTGTAGCCTGGCCAGACGCTCGGACCACTCAAGCTCCGGTCCGAGCCTTCAGAATAAGACCCCAGACCTCCCTGCCGGCCTCTGAGGAGAGCTTGCAAACTGGCAGCATGCCCCGCCCTCGCGGCCCCGGGGTCGTTTAGTCACTAAGTCGCGACTGACTTGAAACCCCATGGACTGTAGCCTGCCAGGCTCCTCTGTCCACGGAATTCTCCAGGCAAGAATGCTGGAGTGGTTTACCATTCCCTTCTCCAGGGGATCTTCTTGACCCAGGGATTGAACCAGGGTCTCCTGCACTGTGGGCAGATTCTTTACTGACCGAACCAACAGGGAAGCCCCCCAAGAGACACCTTATTTGACGGCTAAGATGACCTTTTATCTAAATGTTTAATTTAAGCACTTTTAAAAATTTTAATATAGCAGATGCTTAAATATTTCTTAAAGAAATAAAGTATTTCCTTTGTAGTTTTTCTTTAAAAATTTGAAAACCTGTCAATACTGGGCCTCTGCAGAGAGAGTGAGCTAACCAGCTTTCTGAAGGTTACTGTCTCATCCGAGAGGCATCCATGGGGCATTTCAGGCATCTCTTTATTTTTTAACACTTGCTTTTAAACTATTATTTCCCCCTGAAGTTCCCTGGGCCAGAACCTGAGCCCTGCCACTGGAGATGGTAGGAAGCAGTGGAGGAAAGGTTGTGCCCATTTTACAGACAGGAAAACTGAGATCCCATGACATTCAAAGAAGTGACCTGAGGTCACACAAAGGCTAATGATAGACCTGAGAGGTAGAAGTTACAAGACAAACGGAACTGGCAATTATTTATCTTCTCTTATTTTGATGTTATGATCAATATGACTACTTTGGAAGAGAAAAGCACAAGAAAACTGGCTTTCTTTAATATAGACACCCTTGAGGTTAACACTTTGGGATCTATTATTATGTAAGAAGCTAAATACACATCATCTACTCTTTATAACAATCCCTGGTTCTGGGTTGTAGTTTCTACACTTTACAACAGAGAAAACCAAGGCTTTGAGACTCAAGGACTTTGCCCAAGGTTACCCAGAAGGGTCAAAGGTTAGACCCATGTCTGCCTAGCTGGTTGGTCCTGTTCTGGGTTCATCATGAGCTGGACGGTTACGTCTTAGAGCTTCTGGTTCTCCTACACAACATGGGGGCCACCTACTCAGAGGACCTCCCTACCTGCAAGGCATCTGCAGCCTTGCTTATCTGCCCCCACTAAGGCCTCCCTTGAAAGAGCCAACTGGACCAGAAGCTTACACCTGACCCAAGCTGGGCCAATGAGATCCTTCCTGCCGGGGAGTAGAGATTGGAGTTCAGTTGTGGACTCCAGTCCAGACAAATGGGATAATGAAGTGTCTGAAAGGAAAGAAAGATGGAGCAGAAAGAAACTGATGCTGAGGTCTGATCGCCCCACAGACCTCCAGGTCCAGGTCTCGTGGCTTCACCCCCAGCCCTTGGCCTTGGCCATCACCCTATATCCTTCCTGTGGAGCACCATTTTACTCTCAAGGTGATTTGAGAGATTATCTGTCTTTACAGCCTTATAATCCCCCAGGTAAACAGAGTAAGACAGAGCTGGGTTTTAATCCTGCCCCTGCCCCTGGCCATGTGCTTTTAGACAAATTATTAACTATAGTTTCTCCTATTCATAAAGTGGAAGAAATAAATTCCTACCTCATGGGGCTTTGGGGAAATTCAAAATAAATAATGTAATTGGAGATCCCTGTAGATAGGACCCAATGCAGCAGAGCCTCGGCACCTGGCTAAAGCTTTTACCATCATTGTTATATTACCCTAGAAAGCTTTCGTGACAGGGAGAACAAGCAGTAATTTCAACCAACTCTTGACTATTCCATTTCGCAGGGTATCCACAAATTAATTTTTATCATGTGTTGATGTCCTTCCACCATGCTTAGGAAAGACGGAATTATTTATCAGTGGCAAACTCTATAATTGTGGAGACAGAGGCTGTTGTTCAGTCACTAAGTCATGTCCGACTCCTTGCGACCCTATGGACTGCAGCATGCCAGGCTTCATTGCCCTTCACTGTCTCCTGGAGTTTGCTCAAACTCATGCCCATTGATTGAGTCGGGGATGCCATCCAATGATCTCATCCTCTGTCGTCCCCTTCTCCTCCTGCCCTCAATCTTTTCCAACATCAGGGTCTTTTCCAATGAGTCAGCTCTTTGCATCAAGTGGCCAAAGTTTTGGAGTTTCAGCTTCAGCATCAGTCCTTCCAGTGTGTATTCAGGGTTGATTTCCTTTAGGATTAACTACTTTGGTCTCCTTGCTATTCAAGGGACTCTCAAGCATCTTCTCCAGCCACAGTGTGAAAGCGCCAGTTCTTTGTGCTCAGCCTTCTTCCCAGTCCAGCTCTCACACCCATACACGACTCCTGGAAAAACCATGGTTTTGACTATAGGGACCTTTGTCGGCAAAGTGATGTCTCTGCCTTTTAATATGCTGTCTAGGTTTATCATAGCTTACAACTAAATCATCTAGAGCAGGTGTGAATTTTACTCCATGATCCTAGATATGAAAAAAAAGTTCTTATTTTATTTTTCTAAAATCAAATTAAACTTGATTCCAAGCACCTATCCAGCAGCCTGACTAGAAATTTGTCCCTGGCCACTGTTGATCAGTCCCCAAACCAAGGCAGGGCTGGACACAGGGTTGCTCAGAGGTTGCAGCTCAGATGCTTTCAGCCACTTATTGGCATGGGATCTTTGCTTAGGCCTAGGGTCTCAGTCCAGCCACCCTAGATACAGCCTTTTCTCTCAAAGGGGCTATCACAGCCCTGTCTCCAGGTCCCATCATGTTATTTTCAGAATTTGAGAATTCCACACAGCCCTTTCCTCCCTCAGGGAATTTAATTTTCCTCTCATCACCTCCTCTCCCCAGATCAACCTCCCCCATTCAGAATCACTTTCCTTCACTCTGGAAATACCCAAGACAGCGGTTCTCAAAGCGTGGTCCTAGGCCAGCAGCATCTGTATCACCTGGGAGTTCTAGAGAAGTGTAAATTGCCAGGCCCCTCCAAGACCTGCTGAATCAGATGCAGGGGGTGACGCTCAGCAATCTGTGTTTCAACAAGCCTTCCAAGTGATGCTAAAGCTCGAGGATCACTGGTCCAGTTTCAGCATCACAGTGAATTTATCAGTTTAAAACTAAAGCCAAGAAGGTGGGATTGTCTTGAGACAAATTCAGGCTCTGGTCTCAGCTACACAGCATCCTCTCACCTGGTGAGTGAGCGATAAAGACCTGAGTCCTGAGCTAAGAAGAGACAAAGGACTTGGCTAGGGCTCATGGCAGTGTATGTTGTGACCTGCACAACTCCAGAGGGCGCCATTCATGTAAAGTGTCACTTGAACGGCGAAAGATGGTGGCCAAGTGGGAAACATCAAGGAACCAGAGGGCATAAGGAGGGGCTCCTGGTTATTTGAATAAGTGGGGTTTGGGGGATTCCATCCCATGCAAGGGGTGAGTGGGAAGATGGAAAGAAAACCAGTGCAAAACCTGAACTCAGCCCTAGGGGGCGCTGTCTATGTGGACAACACACGTTACTGGTCAAAGAGAAGAAAGCGTTCCGAAGATCTCAAACTCAGATACCCAGAGGAACCAGGCTGGCGATAAAGAGGCTGGAGGACGCAGCCCATGTAAAGATGCAGGCTCTAGCCTCAGCCACTGTTGCCACATGGGATGCTGGGCTCAACCTTGTCAGATTCAACTTTCACATGAAATCTCTCGACATATTATAAACAGATTTTGATTTTTAAAAACACTTTATAGCATATCCAAACATAAAAATTACTCTCAAAATCTTATTAAAAACAAATTTAACAAAAGATCTGAATACTTCACCAAAGAAGATATATAGGTGGCAAAGAAGCATGGGAGAAGATGTTCCATATCATTAGTCGTTGGGGAAATGCAAATTAAAACCACAATAATATAATACTATGTACCCACCAGAACTGAAAGAGACACATATACCCCAATATTCATTTCAGCACTGTTTACAATAGATAGCTAGGACATGGAAGCAACTTGGATGTGCATCGGCAGATGAATGGACAAGGAAGTTGTGGTACATATACCTAATGGAATATTAGTCAACTCTAAAAAAGAATGCATTTGAGTCAGTTCTAATGAGGTGGATGAAACTGGAGCCCATTATACACAGTGAAGTAAGGCAGAAAGAGAAACATCAATACAGTATAGTAACATATATGTATATGGAATTTAGAAAGACGGTAATAATGACCCTATATGCAAGACAGCAAAACAGACACAGATGTAAAGAACAGTCTTTTGGACTCTGTGGGAGAAGGTGAGAGTGGGATGATTTGAGAGAATAACATTGAAACATGTCTATTACCATATGTGAAATAGAAGACCAGTGCAAATTCGATACATGAAACAGGGCACTCAAAGCTGGTGCTCTGGGACAACACAGAGTGATGGGATGGAGAGGGAGGTGGGAGGAGGGTTCAGGATTGGGGGACACGTGTAGAACTGTGGCTGATTCATGTCGCTGTATGGCAAAAACCACCACAGTATTGTAAAGCAATTAACCTCCAATTAAAATAAATAAAATAAAATTGAAAAAGCTGACAATACCAAGTGCTGGCAAGTAATGTCGAACAACTAGAAACCTTAACATTGCTGATGCGAATGCAAAAGGGCACGGCTACACTGGAAGCAATTTGGCAGTTTCTTATAAAGTTAAACATATTTTCACCATGCAACCCAGTCAGCCCACTCTTAGGTACTGCCCCAGAGAAATAAACATTTATGTTCACACAAGGCTCTGTAAGTGTATACTTATGACGGTTTTCCTATTTGTAATCACCAAAACTGGAAACAATCCAAATGTTCCTTCAACTGGGCAGTGGATAAGCAGATTATGGTGTATATATGTGTGTGATGGAATATTGATCAGCAAGAAAAGGAATGACCCACCAACACATGCAACAAAATTGCTAAATCTCAGTAGGCATACTGTCAAGTGAGAGAGCTCTGACTCAACAGATTGCTAGGGTAGGATTCCATTTTCATGACATTTTGGAAAAGGCAAAACTGTAGGGACAGAAAACAGATCAGTGGTTGCCAAGGGGTGGGGGTGGGGGCAGGAATAGACTAAAAAAAGCACTCAGGGGATTTGGGGAAGTGATGGAGATGATCTATGCACTGCTTATGGCAGTATTTGTCAAAATGCACAGAACTGCATACTAAAAAGGGTGAATTTTACTATCTGTAAGTTATATTAATACAATAAAATTATTATACCTTATTAAACAGTATGCCTTAATATAACATGGAAAATTAAATAAAAATCACTCTGTGGACCAAACAAAGCAGTGCCATGAGTCGAATGCAGCCCGTGGCTTGTCCTGGGTGTCACGGAGAACAAAAGGGGGACCATGGAAGCCCCAGCCCCTGCCCTCAAGGAGCAGAGGGACAGAGAGGCACGACTTTAAAGCGTACTCCCCAGGGACAGCCCTTTTCTCTGGTTTTCACTTAAGGTTACATGGAAGATGTCCAAAAAGCCTTCCTTCCTCACCTAAAATAGTTTGGAAACCATCAGCGTCTTGGAAACAGGGATGGACCAATATGTGAAGACTCCATGAGAACCCACCTCTACCACCTCTCCTCTGTGTGACCTCGGGTCCTTCCTGGGTCCTCATGTCCACTTCCCTAAAATGGGAAATAGACCCCACCTCTTGTTGCCTGTCCCCCAGACCCCCTAGGAGACCCCGTGAGACAGGAATATGAAAGGGCTCTGGCTGTGGGAGGGAAGAGCTGGGCAGGAGGGTGGGGAGAAAATCATGGAAGACACTCAGAAGTAACCAGACAAATGCCCATTAAAACAGCAGGGATGTACTGTTTTTCATTCATCAGATTGGTAAAGATGAAAATAAAACTGAGGTTTGGTTGTGGTAGCAGTGAGGATGTGAATGAGCCCAGGGGCCTTATGTTCTGTCCTCAACCCAGTCACATATTGGCATCTCCTGGGCAGCTGTCAACCAACTTGGAGCCCAAGTATGAGCTTAGTTGCTCAGTCATGTCCGACTCTTTGCAACCCTGTGGACTGCAGCCAGCCAGGCTCCTCTGTCCCTGAGATTCCCCAGGCAAAAATACTGGAGCAGGTTGCCATGCCCTCCTCCAGGGGATCTTCCTGACCCAGGGATCGAACCCAGGTCTTCTGCATTGTGGGAGGATTCTTTCATCGACTGAGTCACCTGGGAAGCCCAGGTGAGACACAACCAATTAAGGAAAATCTCAGAAAAGGGGGAAACAGAGGAGGAGATGGTTGGATGGCATTACTGACTCGGTGAACATGAGTTTGAGCAAACTCTGGGAGATAGTGAAGGACAGGGAAGCCTGGCATTCTGTAATCCACAGGGTCGCAAAGAGTTAGACGTGACTGAGCGACTGAACAACTACAGGCAACATCATAATAAGAATTCTTAAAATAATTTTTAAATTGTTTCTTTAGCATGAGAAAAGCAGCAAGTAATATACAAGGGAAACCCCATACAATTAACAGCTGATCTTTCAGCAGAAACTCTGCAGGTCAGAGGGGAATGGCAGGATATATTTAGGGTACTGAAAGGGAAAAAATCTACAGCCAAGAATACTCCACCCAGCAAGGAACTCATTCAGAATTGATGTAGAAATCAAAGTCTTTACAGACAAGCAAGAGTTAGAATTTAGCACCACTTCCCTGGTGGCTCAGATGGTAAAGAATCTGCCTACAATGCAGGAGACCTGGGTTTGATCTGTGGGTTGGGGAGATCCCCTGGAGGAGGGCATGGCAACCCACTCCAATATTCTTGCCTGGAGAATCCCCATGGACAGAGGAGGCTAGTGGACTACCATCCACAGGGTTGCAAAGAGTTGGACACGACTGGGCAACTCAGCACAGCACAGCATAGCAAGCATCTTTACAACAAATGTTAAAGGGATTTCTACAGGAAGGAAACAGGACAGAAGGAAAAGACCTACAAAAACAAACCCAAAACAATTAAGAAAATGCCAGTAGTAACGTGTATCAATTTTTAAAATGGTGCTTTAAAAATGAAACGTCTGGTCCATGTGGCAGCCTGGATGGGAGGGGAGTTTGGGGGAGATTAGATACATGTATATGTATGGCTGAGTCTCTTCTGTCTACCTGAAACTATCACAACATTGTTAATCAAACAATACTCCAATATAAAATGAAAAGTTAAAAAATAAAAATGAAAAAATGAAATGAACAACTGTGTGTGTATCTGAAAAAAAAACATATATATATATATGCTATATATGCTGTGCTATGCTAAGTCACTTCAGTCATGTCCGACTCTTTGCAACCCCACAGACTGTAGTGCACTAGGCTCCTCTGTCCATGGGATTATCCAGACAAGAATACTGGAGTGGGTTGCCATGCTCTCCTCCAGGAGATCTTTTCAACTCAGGGGTTAAACCTGCATCTCTTATGTCTTCTGCATTGGCAGCATTGGCACACAGGTCCTTTACCACTAAGGCCACCTGGGAAGCCTATATATATATATATATATATATATATATTCGTATTTAAAGGAATACATTTGATTGCTAGTTATTAGAATTATCTCTTCTTCCTCAAGGTAGAGGTATAAGGTAATGGATTTTAGACGAAGCCTGGACTTCAATTTCAGAACAAATCAACCAATCTAAATCCATCATGGCAATTCTGTTTCACCAATAACTGGTGTTGAGCCAGCCTACGCTCAGTTCTGCCCAGGAAGAAGTACGGGATGGGCTAGGGGTATTTCTAGCAGATGGTCTAGTTCCCTCAAAGAGACACAGGAGAGAGAGCTGGTCACTTCCTGCCCCCCAGATGGCGGCCCAGGAGCGCATGGTGTTTAACGGTGCTGTGGCCATCTTGAGCCCAGGAGGATGGTCATGCCAAGGAGTCATGCAGATGCTGAAAGTGGTGGAGGGAACAAAGGGNCTGCTTATGGCAGTATTTGTCAAAATGCACAGAACTGCATACTAAAAAGGGTGAATTTTACTATCTGTAAGTTATATTAATACAATAAAATTATTATACCTTATTAAACAGTATGCCTTAATATAACATGGAAAATTAAATAAAAATCACTCTGTGGACCAAACAAAGCAGTGCCATGAGTCGAATGCAGCCCGTGGCTTGTCCTGGGTGTCACGGAGAACAAAAGGGGGACCATGGAAGCCCCAGCCCCTGCCCTCAAGGAGCAGAGGGACAGAGAGGCACGACTTTAAAGCGTACTCCCCAGGGACAGCCCTTTTCTCTGGTTTTCACTTAAGGTTACATGGAAGATGTCCAAAAAGCCTTCCTTCCTCACCTAAAATAGTTTGGAAACCATCAGCGTCTTGGAAACAGGGATGGACCAATATGTGAAGACTCCATGAGAACCCACCTCTACCACCTCTCCTCTGTGTGACCTCGGGTCCTTCCTGGGTCCTCATGTCCACTTCCCTAAAATGGGAAATAGACCCCACCTCTTGTTGCCTGTCCCCCAGACCCCCTAGGAGACCCCGTGAGACAGGAATATGAAAGGGCTCTGGCTGTGGGAGGGAAGAGCTGGGCAGGAGGGTGGGGAGAAAATCATGGAAGACACTCAGAAGTAACCAGACAAATGCCCATTAAAACAGCAGGGATGTACTGTTTTTCATTCATCAGATTGGTAAAGATGAAAATAAAACTGAGGTTTGGTTGTGGTAGCAGTGAGGATGTGAATGAGCCCAGGGGCCTTATGTTCTGTCCTCAACCCAGTCACATATTGGCATCTCCTGGGCAGCTGTCAACCAACTTGGAGCCCAAGTATGAGCTTAGTTGCTCAGTCATGTCCGACTCTTTGCAACCCTGTGGACTGCAGCCAGCCAGGCTCCTCTGTCCCTGAGATTCCCCAGGCAAAAATACTGGAGCAGGTTGCCATGCACTCCTCCAGGGGATCTTCCTGACCCAGGGATCGAACCCAGGTCTTCTGCATTGTGGGAGGATTCTTTCATCGACTGAGTCACCTGGGAAGCCCAGGTGAGACACAACCAATTAAGGAAAATCTCAGAAAAGGGGGAAACAGAGGAGGAGATGGTTGGATGGCATTACTGACTCGGTGAACATGAGTTTGAGCAAACTCTGGGAGATAGTGAAGGACAGGGAAGCCTGGCATTCTGTAATCCACAGGGTCGCAAAGAGTTAGACGTGACTGAGCGACTGAACAACTACAGGCAACATCATAATAAGAATTCTTAAAATAATTTTTAAATTGTTTCTTTAGCATGAGAAAAGCAGCAAGTAATATACAAGGGAAACCCCATACAATTAACAGCTGATCTTTCAGCAGAAACTCTGCAGGTCAGAGGGGAATGGCAGGATATATTTAGGGTACTGAAAGGGAAAAAATCTACAGCCAAGAATACTCCACCCAGCAAGGAACTCATTCAGAATTGATGTAGAAATCAAAGTCTTTACAGACAAGCAAGAGTTAGAATTTAGCACCACTTCCCTGGTGGCTCAGATGGTAAAGAATCTGCCTACAATGCAGGAGACCTGGGTTTGATCTGTGGGTTGGGGAGATCCCCTGGAGGAGGGCATGGCAACCCACTCCAATATTCTTGCCTGGAGAATCCCCATGGACAGAGGAGGCTAGTGGACTACCATCCACAGGGTTGCAAAGAGTTGGACACGACTGGGCAACTCAGCACAGCACAGCATAGCAAGCATCTTTACAACAAATGTTAAAGGGATTTCTACAGGAAGGAAACAGGACAGAAGGAAAAGACCTACAAAAACAAACCCAAAACAATTAAGAAAATGCCAGTAGTAACGTGTATCAATTTTTTAAATGGTGCTTTAAAAATGAAACGTCTGGTCCATGTGGCAGCCTGGATGGGAGGGGAGTTTGGGGGAGATTAGATACATGTATATGTATGGCTGAGTCTCTTCTGTCTACCTGAAACTATCACAACATTGTTAATCAAACAATACTCCAATATAAAATGAAAAGTTAAAAAATAAAAATGAAAAAATGAAATGAACAACTGTGTGTGTATCTGAAAAAAAAACATATATATATATATGCTATATATGCTGTGCTATGCTAAGTCACTTCAGTCATGTCCGACTCTTTGCAACCCCACAGACTGTAGTGCACTAGGCTCCTCTGTCCATGGGATTATCCAGACAAGAATACTGGAGTGGGTTGCCATGCTCTCCTCCAGGAGATCTTTTCAACTCAGGGGTTAAACCTGCATCTCTTATGTCTTCTGCATTGGCAGCATTGGCACACAGGTTCTTTACCACTAAGGCCACCTGGGAAGCCTATATATATATATATATATATATATATATTCGTATTTAAAGGAATACATTTGATTGCTAGTTATTAGAATTATCTCTTCTTCCTCAAGGTAGAGGTATAAGGTAATGGATTTTAGACGAAGCCTGGACTTCAATTTCAGAACAAATCAACCAATCTAAATCCATCATGGCAATTCTGTTTCACCAATAACTGGTGTTGAGCCAGCCTACGCTCAGTTCTGCCCAGGAAGAAGTACGGGATGGGCTAGGGGTATTTCTAGCAGATGGTCTAGTTCCCTCAAAGAGACACAGGAGAGAGAGCTGGTCACTTCCTGCCCCCCAGATGGCGGCCCAGGAGCGCATGGTGTTTAACGGTGCTGTGGCCATCTTGAGCCCAGGAGGATGGTCATGCCAAGGAGTCATGCAGATGCTGAAAGTGGTGGAGGGAACAAAGGGATAGGAATTGGGTGTCAAAGACACTACAGACCAATATGGAGCCACCCTGTCACTGGGCTTCCCTTATGTGGGATAACAAGGGGCCTAGTGGTCAGATTCCCTGTTTGCTGTGTTCTCGATTTCCTAAAGCTGACAGCATTTCCAAGACCCACCCTTAAAGAGTGGTCCAGGAGAGTAGAGTAGCCCCATGGGTGCCTAGCTGAGCAGGACTTCCCTTGCCTTTATGGAAGTGGCCTAGTCTGACAGTTTCTCTGGATTCAGGGCCACGGGTTGCTTGAACCTCCTTGATCTGGCTCAGTGGGAACTTGTACCTTAGCAGTATGGGTGAGTGCTTGGAGATAGGGTCTTCCAGGAGCTCGCAGGGGAGAAAAACCTCAGAGCTCTCTGAGGTCTCACCATCTTGAGGGTAGACAGGAGTGGTTTATACTTCCTTAAACCTCACAGAGCTGGCAGGGAGGTAGGCACCCTGGAAGGGTGATTTCAAGGCCCAGTTTCTATAAGGAAATTGAGGGCTGCCCTGTTTGAGGATGGAGCTGCTATGAAAACAGCAATGAAGATGCCTCAGTGCTGACATCTTCCCTCTTCTGGACACCAGGCCTCCATGTGCTCAGAAGACTAGAGTGTGCAGAAAGGAAATGCCCAGACCTCCTGATGATACCCTTGAACCTGGGACCCCACAGAGCTGTGGCAGCCAGATGCCTTTTCAGTCCCCAGTCAGAAGGCACCCAAGCCCTGCCCCTGAGGTGCCCACTCAAGGTGAGAAACAGAATATGGCCCCAGCTCTAGGCCTGGAGGACTTGGGCTACACAGATGCTGAACATCCAAAAGACAGTGATTCTGGCAAATCAGGCCTCAGTTTGCTCATCTGTAAAATGGGGGTACATACAATGACCACCACAGGAGCTCTAACATGGAAGACATGCACAGAGATGCTGATTTCTTGCAGAGACCCCACCCACTCTCAACAGTCTTTAACCCAGGTGACAAGTCATTCAGATCCTTGGGAGTTTGTGCTGCTTCTCATCCTAGCTGACCAACCCCTGCCCAGAACTTCAAGAAAGGTTTCAGTCCCAGTCACACATTTTGAAAGGGCAATCACAGAGACTGGAGGTGAGAAAGGAAGTGAGAAAAGCCAGTCCTCCAGTGAGGACAGAGGAAGAACAAGCGCTCCCAAAAAGCTGAGTGGAGGAGCCGAGAGGAGCAGAGGGTGGTTGTGAGGGGCCATGAAGGACAAGCAGGACCTGGTTTCAGAGTCAGTTGTGAAAAATAAGGAAAGAAGCCCTCTTGCATCGGCCTCTTGCGTCGGCTCCTCAGAGGACTATGCTTATCTCCGTCTTTCAGACAGAGAAGCTGCAGCCCCACAGCTCACACACACGCCTCATAAGCCACCAGCCTGATATTCAAACCCAGGCCTCCGGAGTCTCCCAGCTTAACTTCCCAGTCCTGCCACTGACTCAGGAGGGAGATGAGGAGAGTCCTTGCTCCTCTCTGGGGCTCAGTTTCCCCATCCTGTTGACCTCCAGGCCCTAAATCCCCCGGTCCCCAAAGAACATTGCTTGCCACTACCAGCCCCTCTTCCAAGGGCTCCAGGACCAGCCGCTCCAGCAGGATACCCCTCAGCCATACTCTGACCCTGACCCCCAGCCTGCCCTGCCTGGGGCAAAGGGTGGCCAGGACCCCTGCCCTCGGGGTTACCCCAGCTTTGAGCACCCAGCTTTTCGAAGAATGACCCCATTCTTCTGGCTGATCACTGTCCACAGCGACCCCAAGCCACTTCCTCCAGGCTGCCCCCGCAGACAAAGCCCGGGCCCAGGCTGGACCCTCTGCACCCGCCCAGCCCTCACCCATACTCCTAGCCCTTTGGCACCAGGCACCTGCTGCCCTTCTGGAATCTGTATCAGGCTGCTGAGGGGCGGGCAGGCCTCCAGACCCAGAGGCCCAAGGCCCCCGAATGCCCTGGGGTGCACCCCCCCAGGGTCTACCCAGGTTGCTTGGGAAAGCATTTCAGGTCATTTGAGACGATCAGGAGCCTTGACTCGGTTTTGAACCAAACAACGGAAAGAAACAAACCCCCGTCTGTCAAAGTCCTTCCGACAGAGCCCCCCGGGGGCCCAAGAGTGGCGGCACACCTCGCTGACTCTTCTCTGCTGCTTCTTTATTCAGCTCCACAAATATTTGTCAGGAGAGCTCCCTGCCACACTGGCACTGGTGTCCACCGAGGTCAGCGGGGGATGGGTGGGCAGACAGAAGAGAGAGGAGAGCCCCCGGGGGAGCCGTCTTTGTCTCGGCACCAGGGTCCTCCCAGGGCGAAAGTGCTTGCTACCTCCCCTGCGCGACTATTCACAAAACAGCCAGTGGTATCCTTCATTTCTAAGTGGCCCCAAGGATGGAGGGACCCCAAATGCTGACCATTTTCTAATGTGGGGGAAACGTTCTCATCATCCTTCCTTGGGTGTTAAAATTCAGCACCATGAGCAATTATTACTCTTACAATTGGACAGCAAAGGTTTACAGGCCTATGTTTTTTCAGTACTGAGATGGTTTATTGGAGGTGGCTGTAAACGTTATTCTGCTCCTTGTAAAATGCAGACAAGAGTAAAACACAGCAAAAGAAAGTGAAAAATCACTCGTAGTTACTGATGGGGCTGGAAAAATCAGGTTCTTCATTTTCTAGTCCACACTGATGTAAGGCCTTAGGAATCAGAGCAGCTGAGGCGCAACTGTGAAATCCCTCCCACATGGGGCTCTGGGTGCACCTGCAGGCCCTGGCCTGGCCAGTGGGGGCCCTGAGCCTTGGCTGCCCTAAGCCTGTGCTCCCAGAACCACATTGCGGGGGGCAGTAGGGAGCTCCCCGGCAGGAGACGAATTCAATATATGCTGATCTGTGTGTTCTCAGCCCGCTGGGAGGCAGATGTCCCCAGACATTGGCTGAGAGGCAACAGTCTGATCTCCTCCAAACTTGGCTTATCAATTTGACATTGTCAAATTTTAAGTTTAAATCTTATGCCAAGCAAGTACATTAGGAAATCAGCAATTATGCATTTTCACCAAGACTTCATAAAAGAATGGACATTTATAATATTATTTATTTTTATTTATTTATTTGGCTGAGAGGGTTTTAGTTGCAGCATGTAAACTCGGTGGTTGTAGCATCTGGGAACCTGACCAGGGATCGAACCTGGGATGGGAGCGAAGTCAACCACAATGGGAGTGTGGAGTCTTAGCCCCTGGGCCACCAGGGAAGTCCCAAGAACGGACATTTAAACACCGAAAACAGAAAAGACAGACTCTCAAAATAAAAAAACTTTATGAAGAACTCCGTATACTGCCCTCGCTTGCCTCATTTCACTGTGGGGGAGTCAAACCCTGGATGAAGGCCTGCAGTTCAGAGCCAGGCTGGGAGGCGTGGGTTTGTCCTTTCTCTGGACCTCAGTTTTCCCCTTTGTCTAGCATTCTTCTTGCTCAAAGGCTCTGAGTTCTCTTAAGCCCACTCCTCACACCCATCATTTCTCCCCCTCTCTCTTTTCAGTGACGGTCTTGTCCCAGTGGTCACCTTCTAACAACCCATATGTAGCAGATTGTTTGAAAGTGCCAACACCTAGACAGACCAGCAGAGGAACACCCTGGGAGTCACCGAAGGGTGATGAGCTGGGGGAGAAGGGGCAGGGAGGCAAGGCCACACAGGCATCTGAGCTGGACAGGGAGGCAGTGGGGAGTGAGAGAAGGTGTCAAGCAAGGGAAAGGTGAGAACACTGGAGTGAGGGTCTCTGCGGTGTTCTAGAAAGGGGCACGAGATGTAGAGGGGGCCATGAGAACATTTCCAGAGGTAGAGCCGTTTTCTGGATGGTCTTTCTGAGCTTCAAAGCCATATTCTGCCAGTTGCTGGGGTTAGTTCATAGCAGAATCCCCCTAGGAATCCCGGAAGGATGAAGGAGACCCTCCAGCTCGCCCTGCCCTACCCAGCACAGCTGCTCCTTCCAGAACCCCTTGGAACGTGTGCTCCAGAAGTCCCCACCTGAGACCTGCTTTCTGGGGCTGGGGTCTTATGAAGAGGGCGCAGTGGAAGGTAGGAACACTCCAGCACCTGTTATCTCTCCAGCACCCTCTCCTCGGGGTCTCCCCACTTGAAAAGTCCAGCCACACAAATAAGGGGGAGAAATGAGTGGTGAAATCAGGGCTGAGGTAGGTTTGGATCATGTCATTCAATCATTGCTCACTGCACAGAGAGTGACTGAGGCCAGAGGCGTGACCCCCTCCCATGTCAACCAATGAGTGGTGAGCTGAACAATAAGAATGATTCAATCAATAATAATAATGAAGGTTTGCTGAATTCCAGTCTCCTAGTCTCTCTCCAGGATTTAAGCCAGAGGGCTTTGGATATTGGAGCCAATGAATTTTCAGACCCTGTGGCCTGTGATGGTGAAGCACCTGGGGATTGAGTAGTCTTCTGGGTCATCCCACGTGGGACCATCACAGACACCGGGAGCCTGCTGGGAGGAGCAGACAGTCTGCGTGTCACCCGATGTGGACATTTTTAAGCAGTTAGATTTTCTTTTCTTCTCAGCCTCTCAACCCCACCCCCACCCCTCCCAGCAAATGGATAACAGGAAGCAGCCAAGCTTCTTAACTTTTCTTTAATCTTCCCCTCTCTGGCAAACTGAAAAATCAAACGATAATTGTCTGGGTGATCTCATTATTGTCAACAAAATCCAAGCCTTGAAGTCCGAATCCACTGAAACGCTGACACATTAAACACAAAAGGAAACTGAGCTTGCATGTTGTTCAATAAATAAATAAGGCTGGCGGGAGCCTGGCGCAGGCCTGGCATGCGGAGGGGCTAGGCTGGCGGAAACGTGGGCAGGCAGAGCAACCGTGGGATCTGAGAACCATGGCCTCGGGGAAAGATGGGGTCTAAGGGGTCGACATCCCATCCTTCCTGTTGGTGTCAGGCTAATCCCTGCCGGAAACAGATGGCATCTTCCAAAGGGGAAGTGGGGCTCTTTACAGGTGAAGGGGAACTGGAAAGGTCTTAGGGACAGGGAGTGCCAGCGGGAGTGGGTACCACAGCTAGGCCTGAAAGGACAGGGGATGATGGAGCAGGTACCAGGACCCAGAAAGGGTGGCATTCAAAGAGGCAGTCAGGCGGGCGCTGTGGCCAGGCAGGGAGAGAAGCAGGGAACGGACCTCCCTCCTGCCGCCTTCTCGTCCCCCGATGCGTCCTCCCATTGACCACACCCAAGCAAAAGTCAGAGGGAGGCAGCGATGGAGAGCAGGCGCTGCCAGGCCACACGGCGGAATCCGGGGGGGCACGGAGGCATGCCGTCCATGGAGGGACACCCTGCAGGTGCCACGCGGGGCCCGCCCCAGCTCGTGCCTGCCCAGGGATCAAAGAGCCCCCCACCTCTGCCTGCAAGCAGCCTGTTCACATTTGAGCGTTCTAAATCTCAGCTCCTGGCAAAACCAAGTTCTGGGGTTGAGAAGCAGGTCACACGCAGACAGGGAGCTTGAGCCTGGGGAGGGCCTAGTGGGGAGGCCTGCTTCCTGGGGGCATTGGTTGGGGGACACGGAAACAGGAGATTCCCCACTTTGATCATCTTCTCCTTAGGCCTCTGGGCCTGATGTTTCTTCCACCTTATCAGAACCTTCACAAGCGCCATGACAATACATTCCTCATCACTCTCATGGAAAACGGGATACTTGGGGGGACAGAAGTGGGCGGGAGTGTCCTTCCCCTACTCCCTTCTCATCTGTAATGTGGTGGGCTTACAGGGGCAGACCAGCCTGGGCAAGTACCGCCTGTGTAGGGCTTGCTGGGAGCTGCTGTCGACTGGGGCCCCCACACCTCCTCATCTTTCTGGCCCCGAGGCAGCCACGGGAGGAGAACTGGCGCTCTCACCTGCCTCCGCTGCTTCATGCTTCTGTGTCCCTGGACAAACCCTTCCCCACTCCGGGGCTCAGTTACCCCGAATAACAGGGAAAGGAGGCTTTGATTCTGATCTCGGCCAACCCAAGACCTCAGCACGGAGAAGAGCCCCCTCCCTCACTCTGCACAGTCCCTCCCTCTCGCCCCAACTTCCTTCTATCCCAAAGGGGCAACTGGCTCCTTCTACGCTACAGAGAAGTTAATTCTAAATTTTTTATCTGTGAGAAATTCCCATGAGCACTCTGGATTTTTGCTAAGCACCTCTTGGGTGTTGTCACATTGGGGTTTTTGCCAAAAATTGCCTCTGTTCCACCTATTCAGCCATAGCATGAGCAGATGGGATAAAGGTGGACCCCAGCGTGCCTGACCCTCAAGCCAGAGATGGTCCCAGGCCCCCCTCAGCCTTCCCTTCTCGGGCTTGCTACCCTGGCTCTCTGAGCCTCGGTTTCCTCATCTGTAAAATCAAGGCACTCATTGTAACCACATGAGTGACAACACATATAGCGTTTGGCTTGATGCCTGGCATGTGGGATGCTCTTTTTTTCCAGCCTCTTGTTCTGTCCTCCTTGGAGCCTGGTGCAGGTGGATTTCCTCTGCAAAGCCAGCTGGCTCTGACACCTGCCTGTCCAGTCACTAAGCAAGTCCTCAGCGCTTCATTTCCTGGCTTAAAAACCCTCCCCAGGAGACTACAGAAATAAGGCTGGAAAAAATCTCTTACTAAATGCAAAGAACTGCAGGCTTCTAAGAAATTAAGAAAATACGTTTATTTTCTCATCTTTCTCTATCTCATCACCTTGAACAAGTTCTGAACTCCTTGAGGGTAGAAAATGAAGGTGGGACACTACTTTTTATTGAACACTGTGGGAAATACTACAAGGGTTCTCTAATATCTGGTTGGCTCTTCCTTCCTGAACATAGGAAAAATCCTATATCCCAGCACCCTTCCTGTTACATGGAGCCATGTAACTAGTTCTGGTCAATGTAAAATTGAAATCTAAAGTGTGCTACTTAGCTTTTTAGTTAATTTCTTTCTCTGCTCCAGTGAACGTAGGGGTTTCCTGTTGAAATGGTGGAACAAGAACTTGATCTCCTGGATCATGTGTTACACATAAGGGAACGCTGCCCTGGGGAGTGACCAATGCCATCAGCAAACCTTTTACAAGAGTGAAAAATAAACTGTTGCTGTGTTAAACCACTGAGCTTTGAGGGATATTTGTTACTGCAGCATAGCCTTGCCTGCACTGACTGGTACAAACACTCTCATGTAAATGTTCATATGCATGATGACGTCACTTGATCCTCACATCTTGAGACAGCATTATTATGATCTCCATTTTCCAGATGCAGAAGCAGACTGAGACACATCGGACAAGTGGCCCAAAGTCAACAGGAGGTAGACCCGGGGGTAGAGCTAGGTTTAAATGCCTTCCAAGTGCTGAGTCTTAACAAGTAGGTATCTGGGAGGCAGGCATGTAAATGGCCAACTCAATGGAGAATGTTCCCGGTCAGTTTGGGGTCTTTGTTGAGTAAACGTAATCCTCCAAGTGTGGCTTTCTACAGTCTGGGAAAAAAATGTTCCCAGCTAAAAGTAGCTACACCAGAAGGTCTCAGCCAGAGTCCAGCTCCAGCCTGGCAGACTTCTCAGATGGCTTGGAATTCCTGCTGGCCAAGGTTCCACCGGCATGGAAGTGTTTATACCCGCCTCAAATTAGTTCTCCCATGCCTTCCAGAACCCAGTCCATATTTGGGATGGAAAAGGGAAAATGATTCCCAGTGGGGATTCAGAAACCTCAGAAAAATTCCACAGGGGCCATAGGCTCTCGCCACATGGACCAGGTCACTGAGCAGTCACATCTTCTGGCCCCTCACACCTGGACCCTGTGCCGAGCAGGGCGGCCAAGTCAGAAGGACATGACCCATACACACACACACACACACACACACACACACACACAAATTCAGAAAGAAGGCATTTCTGGAAGGATCCATATGAGAGACAGTACACCTCTGCAGCCAAATGAAGGATGAGAAAGAAGAAAAGACCTAATTTGTGTTTCTCATCCATTGAAAGTGAGCTTGTCTTTCTCCCTTCAGGAAGCTGCCAGATGATTGGATTGTCTTCAGCTGTGAGGAGCAGAAACCCCAAATAAAAGGGTCTTTGCAGAATGAAAAGCTCCTAGAAGGCCACATGGTGTGTATCCTTTTTATAATGCTCAAAAGCAGACAAAACAAAGCAATATGCTTTTTGGATGTACCTTTATATGTGACAAAACTACACACACACAGACACACACACGCACGCACATGAATGATAAACGCAGAGTTCAGGGCAGTGCTCTAGGATGGTCAGGGGAGCGACAACAATTGGTAATATTCTGTTTTTTGAATTTTGAGTTGAGCAGTGGGTAAAAACACCAGTGGCATGTCATCAACCAAGGTTTATGATTAATCCAATTCTGTCTACCTATTAGAGCTTCCCTGGTGGCTCAGACAGCAAAGAATCTGCCTGCAATGCAGGTTCGATCCCTGGATTGGGAAGATCCCCTGGAGAAGGAACTGGCAACCCACACCAGTTAACTTAGATTTATTTTTGTGCATGCATGCTCATTCATGTCCAACTCTTTGCGACCCTATGGACTTGTAACTCACCAGGCTCCTCTTTCCAGGGGATTCTCCAGGTAAGGATACTGGAGTGGATTGCCATTTCCTCCTCCAGGGGATCTTCCCAATGCAGGAATCAATCAAACTGGCATCTTCTGCATCTCCTGCATTGGCAGGTGCATTTCTTTACCACTGAGCCACCTCAATGGCTTATTTTATGGGTCTTATTTTATGTCCATTTTATACATGAGGAAACTAAGAAAAGAGAGCTTAAGCAACCTGCCAAGGGTCACACTGCTACTAAGTGGTAGGTAGTCAGGTTTCAGAGACCTTGGTCTCAGCTGCTGCAATAAGGATGTAATTACCTCATAAAACTATAATCCCAGAGTGAGGGTTGTTGGGGGCGGGGCGGGAGGGGGAAGGACGTGACATCACCAAAGATGCCATCCTCCACATGTCCACCATGTCTCCCCACCCCCACGGAAGGGCATATTGTACCTGCAGCATTTTCAGAAAGTCACAATGCAGTTCAGTAATTCTGATTCCCATGTTCAGAATCAAACCAAGCATTGGCCACCATAATGAGTTTAGAACAAGTCACCCCCTGAGACTTCAAGTGTAGGTGGGAATGGCTGAAGAGGGCTAGCAGGAAGAGTGTTTGCCTCTACCACCGTTTGGGATTCCCTTGCAAGGGCTCTGAGAGGAAAAGGTGGCTGACTTCCCTTGGACTGTGGAACAGAAACCATACCTAAGTCATTCTGCTCTCCTTCCCCCCTGCCTAGAAAAGTCCCATCAAATAGCAGGCACCCAGCTGTACGGGATAAGTCAGTCCTTGAGCCTGCCCTGCTGAAAGAAGAGGAGACATTCAGTCCCCGGAGCCCCAGGGACTGATGTCTGTCTGGCCCGTTCTGCCTCTGATGTGAGATGATTGGTCGAGAGTTGATCACCTGACCTAAGGGAAGTTCTGTCATAGGTTAGCCAACAGCCTATGATACAACTCAATACAAAGGAATAGGTAGGTGGTTTAGTGGATGTCTTACCCCAGATTCTCCAGAAAGCAGAGCATGGATCAGACTTACCTCCTAATGCGTCATGGGTAGAGATAATCCCAAGGAAGCAAGAAGGAGCGGGGAAGGAAGTGAGGCAGGAAGAAGGGCGTGGTGGATCCCCATCAGAAGTGAAGAACTTCTTCCCCAGCTTCTGGCAGTGCTGTTGGAAGGTGGCCCCCGGCTGCCAGCCGTCTTTACAGTTGTTTTCTCCGAAGTTACCTGGGTCATGCCCCACTTCCTGGAGAAGTCCATCAGATAGGTAATAAGCACAGGGGTTTAAAGTCCTGACCTCTCACCGCAACTCAGGACACCTCTGAAGGCTATGCCAGTTTCAGGATTCCCGTCAAGGAAACCACACCACAGCTGACTTCACCCGGCCCTGCTTCCACCTAGCCAGTGCTCTGGCAGGAGCGTACCCTAAGACGTGCTTGTGTGCTGAGCCCCATCTAAGACACTGCTTCCCAGGGAGCCCGGTGGAGGGAGCAGAGGAAAGCATAATTCAGATGTAAGCGTCACCTAACTAGCTCCAGCACCCCAAGGAGATCCCGCTGGTTGACCAGCCCTGCGTGGGGGGGCCCGCCTCCAGAGAAGACGCAGAGAAGCACTGCCTCTCAGAGGAGTCCGTCAGAGGAGGACAGGTGAGGAACTTCATTTTCCGACGCCCCCTCGTCCAGGTTTGCCTCATGGCGGGGGTGGGGGGGGGTCACTCTTCTTCCACGTGTCACTCAGCCCCTCCAGGCCACCACTCATGAAGCCAGTGCCTCCCTGGGCCCCGTCGGATCAATCCCAAAGGTTTCTCCCACCTGGGCAGGTACAGCAGCATTCATGCCAAAGCTAGCGCTTTGCCCCGGGGGAGCTGAGGCGGTCAGCAGTGCCAAGGGATGAGGTGACGAGGACGGGAGGCAGGGCCTTCCGGCTGGAGGAGCGGCGCTGACCGCTGCAGGGGCCACTCTGGCTGAGGACAGAGCAAGGGGCTGACGGCTGAGAGCAGACGGGCCGTCTGGATCTAGTCGGGGTCTAATACACTGAGCCAGTCTGTTTCTTCTCTCTGGACTGGGAAACACGAGGGGACTAGATGCTGAGCCGCTGGGACAGAGCAGGGGCCGTGAGAGGGTGGGGGCCTTGAGTCAGCAGAAGTTAGGAGAAAGCTGACATGGGGTGGAGAGAAACTTTGTGCATAGTGAGGGCTCTGGCCAGCATCGCGAGAATCACCTTCTGGATGTTTCTTCTGAGCTGAAGACTGCATGAGAGCCCCCTGGGGACAGCTGCTGGGCACTTGAACGCCCTTCCAGTCTCCTATGGCTCACTGTGGAGTAACCATCCCTATTCTTAGAGTCTCTGACAGTTTTATCGAGGGGCTCCATTCCTTGGGGCAGGAACAGTCCCTGTGCCAGGAGCAGAGACGCTCCTGAGGCTCCATCCCTGCTTCCAGAGGAGCCCAGTGAGAGCCAGGCCCCGGACTGAGCTTGGCCAGTTGGGAAAAGAGACTTGATCTGTTCTAGTGTGTGCGCATGCACATGCGTGTTTCATCCAGGTGCTGCTCCATCTATTTTGGTGATAGTAGAGAAGGCCCTGGAGCAACAAGGGCCAGGGAGGGGCAGACACCACCAGAAACCCAAGGATGACGCCAACACCACAGAGGCAGGAGTGGAGAGACCGCTCAAACAGAGAGAAACCAAGTCTGGCATGTTACTTCAGCTTGAGCCTTTCCATCTGCATTCCTTCTTCCATCAAAAATTACCCTTCCTGGACTTCCCTGGTGATCCAGTGGTTAAGAGTCCACCTTGCAATTCAGGGGACATGGGTTCGATCCCTGGTTGAGGAACTAAGATCCCACAAGCTTCAGAGAAACTAAGCACTCACACTGCAACTAGAGAACCCGTGTGCTGCAAATGAGACCTGTGCTCAGTTGCCCAGTTGTGTCCAACTCTGCGGCCCGGTGGACGACAGCCTGCCAGGCTCCTCTGTCCATGGGACTTCCCAGGCAAGAATACTGGAGTGGGTTGCCATTTCCTATGCAAGGGAGTCTTGCTGACCCAGGGGCAAACCCACAACTAAGACTTAATGAAACCAAATAAATTAATTTTTAAAAATTACCCCTCCTAACTTTTGCACCATTGGCAGGGATGTAAATTGGTTCAGCCACTGTGGGAAATAGTATGGAGTTTCCTCAAGAAATTAAATCTAGAATTATCAATGCCAAGTGATCAAGCAATTCCACTTCTGGGTATATATCCAAAGGAAACGAAACCATTCTTAAAGTGATGGCAGCATTATCACAATAGCTAAGGCATAGAAACAATGTAGTGGCCATCAATAGATGAATGGATAAAGAATATGTGGTACATCTGAACAATGTAATACTATTCAGCCTTGAAAAAAGAATGAACCTTCCAGAGGACATTTTGCTAAGTGAAATAAGCTAGACAGAGAAAGACAAATACTGTATGATCTTATTTGTATCTGGAACCTTTAAAAAAATGTCGAACTCACAGAAACAGAAAGCAGGATGATGGTTGCAGGGTGTGAGGTTGGGGAAATGAGGGGATAGTGAAAGGGTACAAACTTTCAGTCGTAAGTAAATTCTGATGATCTAGTGTACAGCATGATGACTATAGTTGACAGTGGTGTGTTATATAGTTGAAATTTGTTAAGAAAAATCAATCCTAAACATTTTCTCTCACACGTACCCAACAGGTAAGCATGTGAGGTGATAGTTGTATTAAGTAACTTGATCATGGGACACTTTTCACAGTGAATGTGTGTCTATGCTTAGTCGTATCTGATTCTTTGTGACCCCATGTACTGTAGCCCACCAGGCTCCTCTGTCCATGTAATTCCTCAGACAAGAATACTGGAGTGGGTAGCCATTCCCTTCTCCAGTGGATCTTTCTGCCTCAGGGATCTAACCTGAGTCTCTTGCAATGAAGGGGGATTCTTACCATCTGAGCCACCAGGGAAGCCTCGTTCATAATGCATACATAAATTAAATCATCACATCATACCTTTTAAATATATCACAATTTTATTTATTAGTTATACCTCAATAAACCAAAGAAAATTACCATTTTTAGCACCAATCTTCCAGGGCCCTGCTGGATTACAACAAAGCTAGAAACAAACAATCTGATTTAAAAATGGGCAAAAAATGAATAGACATTTCTCAAAATAAGATATGCATATGGCCAATAAGCACACATGAATGCTCAACATCAATAATCATTAGGGAAATGTAATTATCACAATGGCATACCACATAACATCCATTAGGATGGCTATTATCAAAGGCAAAAAAGAAGATAAGTGTGATGAGGATGTGGAAAAATTGAAACCTTTGTACATTGCTGTTGGTGATGTAAAATGGTGCAGCTACTGTGGAAGATGGTATGGCGAGTTCTCAAAAATTAAACATAGAATTACCATATGACCCAGCAGTTCTACTTCCAGGTGTATACTCAAACAGATATTTGTAATTTTACAATAGCCAAAATGTGGAAGTGCCCCAAGTAGCTGTCAGTAGATGAATGGAAAAACAAAATATGGTAGATACCTGCAGGAGAATATTATTCAGCCTTTAAAAAGTAAATATTAAAAATTTTAAAACTATATTAAGTACTACCCAGCCTTTTTTCTTTAAAAAGAGAAAGTCTAACAGATGCTGCAACACAGATGGATCTCAAAAACATTATGCTAAGTGAAGTAAACCAGCCGCAAAAAGATAAACAGTGTGTGATTCCATTTATATGTGCCTAAAATAGGCAAATTCATAGAGGAAGAACGTAGAATGGTGGTTTCCAGGGGCCAAGGGCACATGAAAATCGAGAGTTATTATTTGGTGTGTGCAAAGTTAAAGTGGGGTATGATGGAAAAAGTCCTGGAGGTGCACAGTTGCACAATGGTGTGAATATATTTAAAATCACAAAACTATACACTTAAAGTGGTTGAAGTGGTAAAATTTGCTATCATATTTTTTAAAAACTAGATTATTTGGTCAAGTGTGAGAGCTTCTAGGAACCTATGAGAACACTTGGACCTTCATTCATCATGTAGATGAAGTTCAGTGAAGAAAGAGGCTTGGTCCAGCTACAAGGTGGTGATAACAGAGGCAGGAGGCAGGAGAAGAACTTAGGTGTATAGACTCTCAGGCCTTGGGCTCTGGCGTTTCAGTTCAAGCACTCTGTGACCAGTATTCTAGATTGACGTCTCCACACAAGAGCTGGTTCTTCCAAGGATCTTGGACTGTACCACCAAGACCACTGATCCAGATCCCCTCAAGGAAAGGGACTAGGGGACTCTCAGCTCTGGGTCCAGGCAATGCTCCTGGCCCAGGCTTCATCAGAAGATTCCCTAAAGTGAAAAACCTTGGAAGTTCCCATTTTTCAACCCTGACTATCCATCCCTCATGGTAACTTGAAGGTGGTTCACTGAGGAGTTTTACAGATTTCACATCTCTCTCAGCAAACCCATTTTGACATTTATCTTCTTGATCCAGCCAAAACCCTTCAAGATGGCCTATTTTCAGGCCCCATCTCAGAGCACCCTTCTAATATCTAGGCAGGGATGGCAGAAACTTGACACATTCACCACCACCTTCCACCAGGGCCCACGACAGACTTCACAAATCGATCAAGTGTCTGTTCCCCACTGAACATGAAGAATTCAGACTCATATCATTGGAGCCTCTAGCTGTGCAGGCATTCAGCACTGCCCCTCAAGGTGAGATCTGTTTACCAGCCGTCACCTACATGAATCGGATACACTCTGGGATCTTGAGCAAATCACTTCTCTTTTGGCCTCAATTTCTTCACCTACTATATGATTTTTGTGTCCCTGCTGGCTCTGTGATCCAGTGAATTCTATATTGTGGATAGAGTCTACATTGTAGAAATTCTACAGTGTGGATGCGTGTGCATGCGTTCATGCTAAGTCGCTTCAGACATATGCAACACTCTGCAACCCTGTGGACTGTAGTCTGCCAGGCTCTTCTGTCCATGGGATTCTGCAGGCAAGAGTACTCGAGTGGATTGCCATGCCCTCCTCCAGGGGATCTTCCTAACCCAGGGGTCAAACCTGGGTCTCTTACATCTCCTGCATTGGCAGATGGGTTCTGTACCACTAGCGCCACCTGGGAAGCCCACTGTGTGGATAGGAGAGGGAAATGCTGTTTGTTTCAAGAGGTTTTGTGGACTTTTCCACATATTTTTTGGCAGTAGGTCTTGCTTGTTTTATTTGCATCAGGGAGGGTCAAGGAATCAGACGTCAGGAGATGACCGTGCTCCTGGCCAGCGCTCTAGAAGGCATTTCCCACTTCCTGGAGGCCCCCAGAGCCAAGAGAGTCCTAACATTTCCCTTCAAGGTGGCACACTTCTGCCCCACCACCACTTCCAGCAGGAAGACTGCTGGCCAGGACTGACATTTCTGCCCCCTTGCTTTGCCAGCCACCTCTCCTGTCCCTTATTCTGGGAGGGCAGCTAGGTCCCTCCAACAGGGCCTAGGCAGGCCTTCTCATTTCCCTGCCAGCCAGCCAGGCCACCCCCTCCACCCAGCTCTTGGTCAGCCAGACAGGGATGTATCAGAGCAAGGGGAGAGGACAGGACTGCCCTCTTGCCACCAAGCACTATAAAAGAAAACATTAAATCTTGGCCTCCACCAGGGAACTGCCTTAATTAGGGTGGCGCCGAGCAGGACGCCGTAATTAACTGTGTGTCTGTGTTTCCATCCCAAACACCCATTTCCAGAGCTTTGTGATCCAGTCTTCTAAGAGAAGCTCAGCCAGAAACTTGGCACCAGCAGCTCCAAAGGGGAGGGATGACGGGTGTCCCCCTGTTCTTTCTTTTCATAGCCCCACTCAGGGCGAGTCTCTGGAGGTAGGAGCCATGGGCCCTTCCTTAAAAGGGTGTTAATTGTGGGTTCAGAGCTACTGGCTCTGCCTGGTCCCCCCAGACCAGGAAAACCCAAAGGTCTGATGTCAGTGTGAGTGGATGCATGTTAGTTTTGCTTGGATAACAGCCATTATTCCAGTAACTTTGATTTTCTTTAGCGAACCAGTCTCAGCCACCTGTAGCTTTAGGGAGTCCATGTTTTAGGACTGGCCAATCAGAGCTTTCATCCCCTGGCCAGTGGCTGGTTCAGAGTTTGACCATGCTGGACCAATAAGAGTCTGATGGAATCATTGGGAAATGGCTATTTGCTTTCCATTGGGGTTACTAAACTGGTAAGATGTCAGCCTGGAGCTGCTAGGGACCATGTTTGCCACCTCACAAGACTAGGCCTGAGAATAAGGCCAAGTTGAAGAAAGCATGGAAAAAAGACAGAGGGTGCCAAGAGACAAAGAGAGAGACCTGATGGCATCTGTTAAGCAGTTGAATCAGCCATACCTGAAGCAAAAATATACCCAAAGACAATTACATGAGAATCAATCAATTCCCCACTTTGGGTTATGTCGATTTGAACTGAGTATTTGTCACTTGTAACTTGCAGAGATTTGGCTAAAACAGAGGTCACTACATGGACTTCATGAAATGCAGTCCACACACACCCATAAGTGCCAGGCAACATGGGCAATGCAAGGGTGGACAAGAATGGCACCCGGTCTTATTGGGCTTCTGGCTTTTAGGGAACAGGAGATGTAAGGGAAACTAGACTTCCTGTCCTAGTGCCCCTCCACCCTGAAAGGCTGTCTTTCTTCTGGCTAGCCTGAATCACTGCCTCCAGAGGAGACTGCCATCCCTTTATTGGATGCAGTCGTGCCTACCCAGAGAGCAGTCGCTCGTCATCTGATCACAGTGCCTTTTCACTGAGCGACTTGTATGAACCACTTGTGTGAACCAGCCCTTGGTCCAGGAGTTCTCCAGACAGTATCCCCCCAGCCATAGTGACTGGTATAGGAATCACATAAACACATAGTTTCTGTGCTTGCACAAAATGTACACAGTGACTGGTACAGGAATGACCACAGCTCTGTTCACTTGGACCCATGGATATAACCTCTGGTTCCCACCTTCCCTGTTGACCAATGAACTCCCCATGGTAAACCAGTGAGCATAGATCCTGGAGCTGTGGCTGAAATTACTGGGGAAAAGATACTTGGTCTCTTGGGGTTGCTAAATAGCATTTGGGCCTGATGCTGCCAGTGAGGTATACTCTGAGAATAAAGTCAAGAGAGAGGAAACTGCACCCAAGATAAAGAGATTCAGGGAGACTCTGTCCTAATAATGAATATAGTTTGAGCACCTGGAACCAGCTGTGCCTGAAACCCACACTTCTGGATTATTCCCATTTGAATAGGGGTTCTGCAGCATATAAGCCTAAAGAAACTTGATTAATGCCCCTAGGACTGAAGGAGCCTTACAGTCAGACCCTAGCCCACATTTTCACTCTTGTCTCTAATAAGGAGCCTCATACTCCAACCAAGATGCTTATGTTACCACTGTGCACACAGCAGTTTGTAGAGCTTTGGACTCCAGAGAGAAACCTTTTTCTCTCTCAATTGCCCATGAAAGCCCTCCCACTATTCAAGGCCCAGTTCAACAGCCTCCTCTTCCCTAAGGCCCTTGGAGGGCTCTCCCTCTTCTGCATTGTACAGCAGCTCTGGTCACTTAGATCCATGGATATACCCCCTGATTCTTACCTTCCCTGGTGACCAATGAACTCCAAGAAGGCTGAGAAATGGGATGAAACAGCTTCCCCATGACCTCATATGTACCTGTAACCAGGCCTGAAACAAAATCCATTGCCAAATGTTCAGTCACAAGTGCCAATTAATTGCATTTTTTTTTCTTTAAATAAAATTGAGCTGAGTTTCTGACTCTTACAACCAAAGAGTTACAAGGGTGGCTATGTTTTCCCCTAATTACAAAAGTAACACACACTCATTAAAGATCAGAAAATATTGATAAACACACAAAGGAAAATAAAAATGATTCCTACACCCACGTAGAAACCATTTAAAATATAATGGAGCCATGTCCCTTTAGACTTGTTTCTCTGTAAATATGAGTACATATTTATTTAGATGAGATCATTCTCTAACACAGATAGGTGCTTTTTACTCCTTGTTGAAGTGGAACCATGTGTACAGGAAAGGGCACAGATCACAAGGATGCAGCCTGATAAATTTAACGATGTGAACACACCTGTCACCAGCATCCAGATTAAGAAACAGTATCAGTCAGGACCTTCCTATCTTTTCCTGGTTCATCCTGCAACCGCGGAGAGCATCACTCTCATGGACTTGGCCTCCTTAATTCTTGGTGAGCAATCAATTTGTTTCCCATTTCTGTATTGTTGAAAGTACAACCACAGAGACCATACCCTACACACACATCATTTTGCATGTGGGAACTTGTGTTCTAGGAGAAGTTCCTAGTAGTAGCTAACATTTCTCAAGCTCTTTCTGCCAGACACTGTATTAAATGCTTTTTATGGATTAGCTTATCTGAGCCTCTCAACAATTAACTGAAATAGGGACTTTTATTGTCCCCATTTTACAGAAGTGGCACTGGAGAGTCAAAGGGTAGGCCCACTTTCCATCTTAATTCACGTTTTCTACCTGCCCTCTGTTTGACTATACCAATTAATTCTCCCTCCAACAGCACAAAAGTTCAATTTTCCTTCCACACTTGTAAAGCTGGATACTATCAATTATTTGAATTGCCCGTCTTGGCCACACAGATATGTGAAAAATCACAGCTTACTGTAGATATTTGTTCATTTCTTTCATTTTTTTAGTAAGGTTCAACAGCTTGTTTCATATTCGTTAGGCATCTATATTTCTTTACTAAGTCACTTGTTCGTGCCTTTTGCCTGTTTTTCTGTCTGCTGAGGATGTTGAATTTATTTTCACATGCTGGAGGTATTCATCTTTTGCCTTTTGGATACATTGCAGATATTTTCCAACTCTGCTTTCTTTTTTCAGTCTAAAGATGATTTTTCTGACATAAAAGAGTTTATGGGGAAATTTCTCTGGTGGTCCAGTAGCTGGGACCCCATGCTCCCAGTGTAGAGGGCCCGCTTGATCCTTGGTCAGGGGACTAGATGCTTCTTGCCACAACTAAGGGTTCACAGGCCATAACTAAAGATTCTGCATTCTGCATTGAAGAGCCCATGTGCTGCAACTAAGCCCCGGTACAACCAAAGACATAAAAATAAATATTAAAAAAGAGTCTGTGGGGTTTGGGTATTTGGGGCATTTGTATAACAATCAATCACTTTCTTTATGATGTCCCATTTGTAAAATGGGGAGGGGTGGACCAAATCTGTCATTTTAAAAATGTGATCCACATGACTCGAGGGTCCCAAGACCACTCACCAGCCCCTCGGGGAGGAAGGACATGGGAAAATGTCTGAGTTGGCTTTTTCCTGGGTTCCTGGTTCCATGAATGGTTCAACAACTTGGGTATTGGTTGAAGTACCAAACAGCCAGGCTGGTCTCTCCACCAGCTCTTGGGACCTTAGGAATGGGTCCCCTCTCACAATCTATGGGGCATTTCTTATGTTTTCTCCATCACCTCTGCCCTCTGAGTCCTAATCTGAGCTGGTCAGTGATGGATCAATCACCAACCCACCCACCACATCCTGCCCAGTTCCTGCCCCAAGCAGGAGCTCCAGCCACTCTATCTCTTCTAGCATCAATCTTTGTGGACACCAGCCTTGACTGATTTTAGGATGATGGAGGGGGTTATATCACAGTCTCACCCAGCAAACAACCCCATACTAGGCATTCCCTTCACCTGCCATGGTCCCCGCAACCCCTAGTCTTTCACCAGGCCTGAGTCCTAGCTCACACACCAGGTACTTATCTTCTCTTTTTCTGGAATCATTCCTCTAGGACTCTCCCTGGGAACTTTATTTTCACCAGTTTTTTAGGAAAGCATATTTGGCCCTCCTTCCCCTGTTCGTTTGGGGACTGCTTCTGCATGTGTGTGTGGACACCGTTTAACTAGATCCCAGGTTTTCAAAGTGTGACCTAGGGACCGTGGGAATCCTCATGATCCTTTCACGGGGTCCACAGGTTAAAATTATTTTTACAATACTGTAGTTGTTTGAATGGTGGTCCCCCAATAGATATTCCAGTGTTCTAACCATTAGAAACTGTGACTGGGATCTTATTTGGAAAAAAAAATCTTCACAGATGTAATTAAGGATCTTGAGCTAAGGAGGTCAACCTGGATTATCTGTATGGGCAGTGACAAGTGACTTTATGAGATTTTTGTTGTCATTTAGTCGCTAAGTCATGTCTGACTCTTGAAACCCCATAGAAAAAGCAAGAGAGTTCCAGAACAAATCTATTTTTGCTTTATTGACTATGCCAAAGCCTTTGACTTTGTGGATCACAATAAACTGTGGAAAAATTTGAAAGAGATGGGAATACCAGACCACCTGACCTGCCTCTTGAGAAACCTATATGCAGGTTAGGAAGCAACAGTTAGAACTGGACATGGAACAACAGGCTGGTTCCAAATAGGAAAAGGAGTACGTCAAGGCTGTATACTGTCACCCTGCTTATTTAACTTATATGCAGAGTACATCATGAGAAATGCTGGACTGGAGGAAACACAGGCTGGAATCAAGATTGCCGGGAGAAATATCAATAACCTCAGATATGCAGATGACACCACCCTTATGGCAGAAAGTGAAGAACTAAAGAGTGATGANTCCTACTACACTATCCATTTCTAATCTCTCTATATATCTGTAATTAAATATGTATTTTTCCAAGGACGCGGACTCCGTCTCCACCTTCGAACCCTGGATCCACCGGGGCTGGACCCCGGCACCCTATGAATCACGTCATTTAATTCTAAGGACAGCAACATGAGATGGGGAAAGCCAGGCTGACTGAGGTGGGATCTTTGGCTCAAGATCACAAGGTGCTGAATGAACAGAGAGGGCCCTGCTTCATGTCTTTTCTTCTCACCTAAAGATCAGGGCAGCGGGTGAAAAGGACCAGGATCTGGTGGCTCTGGTTTCCCCTCCCAGTCTCTGGCCCTTCTTTCCCTTAATCCCCAGAAGTAAGTTGCAGAAACTTCCACAGAGAAGCTTGCATCAGTGTTTTCTGTTATTTTGGTATCAAACAGGTGACCATGAGCACCGGCTCTGGTCTCAGACAGGCAAGTCCATGGCTAACCTCTGGGCCTTGGACCGGGTCTTGGGGGGATGGCCCAGTTCTGTTCCAGGTCAGGATGGGGCTGCTGGGACACAGGTAGTAGGCCCAAATGGTCAGTTCCTCTTCATGGTTTCCTTGATCCACTCCAGGTAGCTGCAGACTTTGGTATAGACACCGGGCTTGGTGGTCGTGTCACAGGGGACATCACCCCAGGACACAATGCCCTGCAGGACACCCCCACAGACCAAAGGTCCCCCAGAGTCGCCCTGTGGGAAGAAAGGGAAGCTTGCATGAAAACCCATTCCCATCTTCACCACCATTCAGAATCTCAAACAAAACCCAGTCCACCTCCACCCCCATGCAAACCCATCCCAGCTCATCTCAGGAGGACTCAATTTAATCCAAACCAATCGAACCCAACCTCAACCCAACACAGCTCAATACAACCCATGTCCAACTGCACCCCCCACCCAGCAACCCAACCCGACCCTCCACCTTTGCCATTCAAAATCTAACCTAACCCACGTCCATCCTCACTTACAACACAACTCAGCCCCAATCTTCCTGTCTTTTGCATCCCAAACAAAATTCATCTCCGTCCTCCATTCAACCTTGATATATTTCCCATCTGAAAACAAGCCAAACTCATACCCACCCTCAACGGCCAGCCCAAACCACATCATTCACCCCAAACACAGCCCAAACCCATTACCTCTCTAAGCCCATCTTCCACCTCACCTCCATCCTAAGGGCCCTTCATTCTCCCTTCCTCAAACCTATCCTCAGGATCTTCCCTGGCCCGCAGCAAGCAAAACCCGGCCCCCTGTTCCAACTCCCAAACCTCCCCCCCGCTCCACCGCCCTTTCCCTTCCTTCCGTGGCTTCCGGTCACCTCTGACCTCACAGGAGTCGGTGCCTCCGCCCTCCACGCCCGCACACACCATGGTGTCCATCAGGCGCCCCGCATAGGCCTTGTTACAAGACGCGGTGGAGATAATGCTGATGTTGGCACAGTGCAACGTATCCGGGAGTCTCACTGCAGAGGACAGTAGAGTTGGAAATTTCAGGCCCTTGTCCCCTCCGCCCGAGAGCCCTGGAGAATCAGGTCCTCGAGGGAGGCCCGACCACCAGTTCTATCCTTTTACGCACGCACCTTGCGACTCGGGGCTCCCTGTGGCCCCAGGCTCCTTGTTAGCCACCAGGCCCCAGCCGGACACCACGCAGGCCTCGCCGGCCTGGGGGCAGCGCGAGGGCAGCGGGACCGGGCGCACTTCGGCGGTGACACGCACGGGTCGGGTTAGACGCAGTAACATCAAGTCGTGGCGGTGGTTCCGCGCTTCGTATCGGGGATGTGGGATGATCCGAGAAACAGTCCGCAGTTGCTCCGGGCCATCGCGCTTGCGCAGATTGTGCTCGCCCGAGCGCACTCTCAGGAAGCTGTGCGGGCGGGCGAGTGGTTACCAGCAAGCGGAGTGAGGAGAGGACAGAAATATCAAAGGGCGGGTAACTCAGGGTCCCCAGACCCTTTGGGAATCTGGAGATCCTGTTACCCTTTCCCCAGGGCCCTGGAGCCAATAGTTCCAACCCCTGCCCCTCAGAGACCAAGGTGCCAAAGTCATACACACATCTGGAACTCAATCCCCCGGTTTCAGCTCTTATAATTTTTTTTTTTTTTCCTCCCTCAGAATCTACGATTCTCAGATTCCTAGACCCGCCACGCCACCTCAGGGCCCTAAGCTTTCATACCGGGTTTGGCAGTGCGCTGCAGACAACACCCATTGCGGCGAGACGAGGGAAGCGCCGCAGTTGAAGCGTCCATCCTCGAAGAGAGCCACCTGCCAGGGCTGGGAGTGGGGCACACACTCTTCACCCCTCCGTGCCTTGCCACTGTCGTCCTGGGCCACTGAGAAAGGAGAGAGAAGCGATCCCTGAGGAAAGAGTCCTTTCCCTTGCACCCTGCCCTCACCACACATTTTCCAGATATTGCCTTCCCCCAAATTCTTAAGATGTCCCTGTTGTTGTCTCTGTTGTTGTTCCGGCCAGTGGCATGCAGAACTTCCCCAACTAGGGACCAATCTGTGGCCCCTGCAGCGGAAGCCCCAGATCTTAACCACTGGGCCGCTAAGGAAGTTCACTGCCTTTGTTTTAGCCCCTGCTATTGATTTTTTAGCACAACTTTCTCTNTGCAGAACTTCCCCAACTAGGGACCAATCTGTGGCCCCTGCAGCGGAAGCCCCAGATCTTAACCACTGGACATCCAGGGAAGTCCCCAACTGCAGCTTGTTCCCTCCAGAACTGTGTCCCTGCCCTTAGCCCCCACCCATTTGATACAGGACTCGGGGAGCGAGGACAGGGAGAGGACAAGAGGGCAGGAAGCCGTCTGTGAGAGGAAGTGGAGACAAGAATGATAGATTCAGGTCCAGACAGATGGTCACTTGGAACCAGCCATTCAAGGTCACCGATTGAGCTGTCACAGCCATCAAAAAGATGTGGCCTCTCAATATGTATGACACAAGTCTTGGCTCCAGAGTCTGGACATCTCAGCCAAACGCAGTGTCTTACAAGGACACAGATATGGCCACACAAGGTCATGGGCAAACATAGGGACACAGTCAGTTTTCTAAACGTAGGAACTGATATTGCCATCACTTTAAGCTGAAATTCATTTGCACATACGTGGGTTGCAGCTCTAAGAATCACAGCACAGAACTCCATGTGTGTACGTGAATAGGGATAGTTAGGACGCCAGCATGTATCTGTACGTGTGTGCATACACACACATTTACAGACACAGATTTGGACATAGAAGCTCAGATCAAGTCTCCTGTGTGGATCCGCATATACAAGGTCACCGGTTTGCATACTTGCACATGGGGTCTGAACAACAAAATGAAATCTTTAATAAGGGTACTCAGGAAGAGGCACCAATGCACACTCAGGTCCCCAAAGACTGGTCACCAACATGAGTCTATAGTGTAGTGGTTAAGTCTGAAGTGATAGAGTAAAAACTCTTGTATTCAAACATATTATCTGTAAGACTTTGAGCAAATTGACCTCTCTGTACCTCTGTTTCCTCATCTGTAAAATGGGACTGTTCTAAGAATTAAGTGGGAGAGAGAGCAAGAGAGAGAAAGAGAGAGGGTGTGTATGATGCCTGGCACATTGTAACTGCTTAATATTGAAGTGAAGTGAAGTAGCTCAGTCGTGTCCGACTCTTTGCAACCCTGTGGACTGTAGCCTACTTCCTCCATGGGATTCTCCAGGCAAGAATAATGGAGTGCGCTGCCATTTCCTTCTCCAAGGGATCTCTCCGACCCAGGGATCAAACCGGGGTCTCCCGCATTGCAGGTAGATGCTTTAACCACTGAGCCACCAGGGAAGCTAAAGGACATATAGATTTACTTATGTAGGCACACATGTGGATGTTCAAGTCATCGACACAAACTTAGCCAAGAAAGCCAGAGGTATGTGCAAATTCACATAAAGATGGTCAAGGTCAAAACTGTGATTCCTTCCCAAGCCACTTTGTGGAGATTCAGAGTTATAGAACTGACCCAGAGGGCCAGAATTCAGATATGAACCCACTAGATCAGACCCAAGGAGACATGGAACACAGAGGTGGCATTCAAGGTCAAAGACACATTGCTGGAGACCCAGGCAGCCAGGGCAGGACACATTTATCTATCTCTAGATCAGCCTTCAAGTCCTGCCTTGGTGTTCAAGGTCACTAACTGCGTTTCACAGTTGGGGACCGGGTTCACACGTGTGGTCAGGATGTAGACACACAGGGTAACCCGTGCACACACACACACTCCCCCTACCCACACTGCACTGTGCACAAGTACATGAACAGGGAAGGGTCAGGATCATGACCCCCTGCACTGGGCAATGGGATATGTCCCCTCAAGGTGACAGCTCCCTAGGCACACACAGACACACACTGGGGCGGGCTTCACACAGCCATACCAAATGACCACATGCTACCCAGCTCCGGGGTCAGGAACTGGGCCAAGGGCCCTGTCCAGGCCGGGGGCGGGAGGAGAACGCGGATGTGGTGGACAAGGGGCTTAACATGGGAAGGGTGGGGTTGTCCTACGGAGAAGGTCGGAGGGTGCAGGCTGAACAGCTGGGCACCGAAGCTGCACCTGGCCAGTCGAAGCTGGAGGAGGGTGGAGGCCCCAGTCGGATGCAGCAGGCAGGTGGGGGGATGAGGTGAGGGCAGAAAGGAGGGAGCATGGAGAGTGCCAGAGGGGAGGCTGGCAGCGGGGTTGGGGGGAGGTCTGAGGGCCCCAGGGAGTGAGGGTCATGTGGGGAGAGGTTAATTACAGTCCACTCTGCTGGCCCAGAGTAGAGGCATCAGGTTACACTTAATTTCTCCATGGGAGGTGGCTGAACCTGGTCGCTGAGTTCTCCTGTCACCTGGGGTCACCTTGACCTAGAGGCTACCCCTCTCTGAGTCACAGCCCCCTCCCCTGTCAAATGAGGGCAGTAGAGCCCACCCATGGGACTTCCCCAGGGGCTCAGCAGTAAAGAATCCATCTGCAACGCAGGAGATGCAGGAAGACGCAGGTTCGATCCCTGGGTCGAGAAGATCCTCNTCTGAGTCACAGCCCCCTCCCCTGTCAAATGAGGGCAGTAGAGCCCACCCATGGGACTTCCCCAGGGGCTCAGCAGTAAAGAATCCATCTGCAACGCAGGAGATGCAGGAAGACGCAGGTTCGATCCCTGGGTCGAGAAGATCCTCTGGAGGAGGGCATGGCAACCCCCTCCAGCATTCTTGCCTGGAGAATCCCATGGACAGAGGAGCCTGGTGGGCTGCGGTTCATGGGGTTGCAGAGTTGGACCCAACTCAGCACGCACGCATGCATAAGCTTTAACTACATCGTACTATGGAAACCTCACCGTTATTGTTACAGGGAGGTCGTCCCTAGAGAAGGCGTGTGAGGACCAGAAAGGGAAGTAATTTCCTCAAGGTCACACAGCGAGAAAGGGGCAGCCCCAGAACCCGAGCTCAGGTCTGGGTCCTCCAAGGGCCATGTTCATCATCACGGGGACTCTGGAGCAGCCCTGGGCCCCCGANTTTGGCCACCTCATGTGAAGAGCTGACTCATTGGAAAAGACTCTGATGCTGGGAGGGATTGGGGGCAGGAGGAGAATGGGACGACAGAGGATGAGATGGCTGGATGGCATCACTGACTCGATGTACATGAGTCTGAGTGAACTCCGGGAGTTGGTGATGGACAGGGAGGACTGGCGTGCTGCGATTCGTGAGGTCGCAAAGAGTTAGACATGACTGAGCGACTGAACTGAACTGAGACTGTAGCCTGCCAGGCTCCTCTGCCTATGGAATTTTCCAGGCAAGAAACACTGGAATGGGTTGCTATTTCCTCTTCCAGGGGATGGCCTCTGACCCAGGGACCGAACCCATGTCTCCTGCTTGGCAGGCAGATTCTGTACCGCTGAGCCGGCGATAGACACAGAAATAAGTAAATAAGTAAAAATTTCTGTAAAAGACAGACACACAGAGGAGAAGCTGGTGTGAAGTTGGAGGCTGATACTGAGGTGACAGCTGTGAGCCTGGGAGTGCCGGCGTCCACCAGAGGCCAGGAGAGAGAGCGAATGGTTTCCCCCCACCCACCAGAGTCCGTGGAGGAAGCATGGCCTTGCTGACACTTGGATTTCAGACTTCTGGCATCCAAACTTGGGAGAGAACAAAATTCTATTGTTGTAAGTCATCAAGTTTGAGGTCATTTGTTACAGCAGCCACAGACAGCGAATACAAACCTTGAGACGTTGTTTGCCTTTTTCCCTCTCATTCCTTCATGAGCGTACCGTGGCATTTTCCAGAGGCTACAGGACATGTGATGTTGGAACAAATTGGATGCAGAAGCCAATAGGAGAATCCAGCTGTCTCCCATTAAGCCAGACATTTGGAGAGTTACAAAAGTGAAAATAAATCATGCCATTCTTCCTACCAAACCATTTTTGCTTGGGGAAATCTAGTTCTTTTTCACTGAACAGTTATGTTTATGTAAGAGAGGACTTTTTAAAAATTAGCAAATAAATGTTTTTAAATATTCTCAGTTTTAGTTTCTAATACAGTGAATATTGATAGCTGTAATCCACATAAACAAAAGTTCTTTGGGGTCCTCAATACATTGAAGAGTGTAAAGTATTTCTGAGAGGGAATTCCCTGGGAGTCCAGTGGTTATGACTGCCTGCTTACAGTGCACAGGGCATCATCCCCTGGTTGGGAATCTAAAATCTCACATGCCACGTGATGTGGCCAAAAAAAAAAAAAAAAAAGCAGTCCTGAGATTAAAGCACTTGCTAATTATCTTCACTAGATAATGTCTCCCTCACCTTCACACTCTGAGTTCCTACTTCAGCAAAATGTACAAAAACAGGCTGTGGTGCCGTGCGGTGCTTAGTTGCTCAGTCGTGTCCGACTCTTTGCAACCCCACGGACTGCAGCCCTCCAGGCTTCTCTGTCCATGGGATTCTCCAGGCAAGAATACTAAAGTGGGTTGCCATGCCCTTCTCCAGAGGATCTTCCCAACCTAGGAATCGAACCCAGGACTCCTGCATTGCAAGCAGATTCTTTACCATCTGAGCTACTAGGAAAGCCCAAGATAGGCTGCATTTATCTGCAGTTAACAGAACATTCAACTGAAAGTCACTTAAACAGGAGAAATGTATCATCTCACAAAACATGTGGTCAGTTCATTGCATCATCACTCCTTGCCATCATGTTTCTGTTTATTCTGCTCTGACACCTTTAGAGAGCTGGTCCTTCTCCTCATGGTTACAGGATGGCTGCAACTGTGCCATGCATCACATCTTTACACAATAATGTCCAAAGGTAGAAAAAAGGAACATCCTTACCTTGAGCCTCACTTTCAAGCTAAACAGGGCCCCTCCCCCCACTTTTCCTCATGCCTCACTGGCCAGAATTGCATCACAAGTTTGTCTCTGCCCAGGAGAATGGCTTTATCGTGATTGGCCCAGACTGGTCAAGATCAACCTCCTTGACTGGGAGAATGGCCAGTCTCCCCTGAAGACACGATCATCAAATTAGGGTTTTATTAGCATGGAGAAGGAAATGGCAACCCACTCCAGTGTTCTTGCCTGGAGAATCCCGGGGACAGGGAGCCTGGTGGGCTGCCGTCTATGGGGTCGCACAGAGTCGGACACGACTGAAGCGACTTAGCAGCAGCAGCAGCATGAAGGGGGAGTCAGCCTATGGGACAGTACCTGCCATTCCAATGAAGGGATTTAGGGTCTGAGGACGTGTGCACCTCAAACCAACGTGAACCTCCACTCCTCAGATATTTAGGCCACAGCTGAGCCCCCGCCGCCACTTCAGCCCCATGAGCCCCAGACCTGTAGTGGCTTAGAGCACAGCCCCTGCCCGGCTCCCCCAGCCCAGAGGTCAGCTGCTCGTGTATATCAGAGTTCCCTGCACCCTTCCTGGCCCCAGTCTTAGCTGGACACCACCCTTGTTCATTTTGATAGGTTTTAATAACTTTGAATGTCAAGAAGATGTTCCTCCCAGTGAGACAGGAGGCAGATGGCCCCCGCACCCAGAGTAAGCCAATTGGAAATTCATTCGCTGTTGACCAAAACTCCAAGACAAGAATGCAGGACAATTAAAGGAGGAGTCTGGGCCTTGTCAAGATCACATATTTCTTGTTCTCAAAGTCAGGAGACCTTCCTGACCACACAGGGACAGAAAGGACTCCTTGGAGACCAAAGGGAGCCATGTCAAGGGACGTTCTACCCAGAAACCTTTTCAGTAAAATCCATCTTGGTTAAGAGATACATGTGCATACACAGGAGGGTCCTGAGGTATACCAAATATGGACTGTGAACCAGGCAAATCAAAATGATTGGCCATAGGAAACCCAATGAAATACCCCATAAAAATAATTCAAACTGCCACAAGGGCCCAAAACAGGGACTCTCCCTCTGAGTCCACCCATGTGTCTATCCACACATATTGTACTCTTTTCTTCCTAATAAATACTTCACTTGCGTCCCTATTTTCTGTCTTTGTAGGAATTTTTATCTGCAAAGCTGAAGGCCAGGGCCCTTGTCATTTACCGCTGGTCTAGAGGCTGGGATCTGGTGCTTTCACAGCCATGAGCCAGCCCAATCTGTGGAACCCAAGCCCTGTGCTCCCAGCTGTCGCAGGCCAAGGCCATCTGAGATCACCAGTAAACACTCAAAAAGTGTTTAATAATATTTCCCGTGTTTTTCATTTTAACCTTCAAGTTCTACATAGTCTCTAAAATACTGTAAAGTTCTCCCTGCCAACCTGTCTCTCTCTCTCTCTCTCTCACACACACACACACACACACACACAGGTTCCATTCAGTTCAGTCGCCCGGTCATGTCTGACTCTTTGCAACCCCATGGACTGCAGCACGCCAGCATGCCAGGCCTCCCTGTCCATCACTGACCCCCGGAGTTTACTCAAACTCATGTTGGTTAAGTCGGTGGTACCATCCAAGCATCTCATCCTCTGTCGTCCTCTTCTTCCACCGTCAATCTTTCCCAGCATCAAGGTCTTTTCAAATGAGTCAGTTCTTCGCATCAGATGGCCAAAGTATTGGAGCTTTAACTTCAGCATCAGCCCTCTCAATGAATATTCAGGACTGATTTCCTTTAGGATGGACTGTTGGATCTCTTTACAGTCCAGGGGACTNGGTAGTTTGAGCATTCTTTGGCATTGCCTTTCTTTGGGATTAGAACAAAAGCTGACCTTTTCCAGTCCTGTGGTCATTGCTGAGTTTTCCAAATTTGCTGGCATATTGAGTGCAGCACTCTCACAGCATCATCTTTTAGGATTTGAAATGGTTCAACTGGAATTCTATCACCTCCACTAGATTTGTTCGTAGTGATGCTTCCTAAGGCCCACTTGACTTCACATTCCTGAAATGAAACTTGTGTTACATACACACACGGGTTAGCGATTCCAAATTCTGGAACCTTTTGTTTTGTAACTCCTCTGTGGTGCAACTTATCCACTCTGGGCCTATGTTTCTTTACTTCTAAGAAGAGAGTAATGAGACTTATGATCTGGAATTGCTGAGGATTAAATGAGATGAGGAGTGTAAAGTCACTTCTTGTTGAGACTCAGAAATTGTCAGGTGTCACATTATATTTGCATCTCAACCTCTGAATGGCATTTCAAAACCTGCAGAGTACCTGAACTTTCATTTTATCATCTGAGATTCACAGCAGGAAAGGGTTACCATGTTCCCGGTGAGGTCACTGAGGGCTAAAGAGGCCAAGTGATCCAGCCAAGGTCATACAGGCAACTCAAAACCAATTCTGTTAGCCAGGCTGTCGGATTCCAAGCCCAGGGTCACTCTGACTTCAAACTGCCTCCCTGACTTCATCTGTGTGACCCAGATTGCTCAGCTACCAAAAACCTGGAAAGTTTTATAGGAATTAAGTCTGGGCCTTTGGTCTACACATGGCCGGGAGAAGCAAGGACGGCTGCAAATACCCAGGAGAGGGGAGGAAGGACTCTTCCAGTTCACAGTCCGTGAAGGAAAAGCAACTTCTTAAAGGACTCAAGTCAGGAAAGGCCTTCTAAGAATGCAAAACCGGAATATAGAAATTAAAAAACAGATGCATTTGACTCCATAACAATGTTCATCTGTTGTAAGGCAAAAGATGCCATATGCAAAGTTAATAGACAAACAATAAATTAGGAAAAAAATATTTGTGATGCAGAGGACAAGGGTAATTATCTATAATATACAAAGGGCTCTTACAAAGTGAAGAGAAAAGGGCAAACAACGCAAAAGAAATGATGGCAAAGGACATGAATAGGCAATTCACAAAAGAATGAAGCCAAATGGCCACAAACAAATGAAAAGATGCTCACACTCATTAGTGGTCAGGGACATGCAAATTAAACTGACAGTAAGATATCACAGAGGAAAATTTAAAAGAACAAGAATGAAATTGCTGGCAGGGATTTAGAGAAAAGCTACATTCATATGTTGCTGAAGATTTAAATTATTACTGTCTTTTTTGGGAGAACTCTGGCAATACCAATTAAAACTTCAGGAGTAACATGAACACTTTGCATTTAAATATATATAGATTGATTTCCTTTAACTCAGCAATCCTAACCCTGGAAACCTACCCGATAGAAATTAAGCTATCATATCCTAAGGACAAAGGACGAAAGATGTGTATTGAATTATTATTCATAATGGAAAAAGAACTCTCAAAGGTCTTCCCTGGTGGTCCAGTGGTTAAGAATCTGCCTTCTAAATGCAGCGGACATGGGTTCAGTCCCTGGTCAGGGAACTAGATCCCACGTGCCACAAAGCAACTAAGCCCACGTGCCACAAACTACCGAGCCCACATACTCTGGAGCCCACATACCACCACTAGAGAGACGCCAAAGCCCTGCCACGAAAGATCCCACACGCCACCACACACCTGCCACAGTTGAGGATAAACACGCATGCTTTCTAAACTCAGAAGAAGGCATGGCAGGGTTTCCCTGGCATCTCAGCAGTAAAGAATCTGCCTGCCAGTGCAGGAGACAGGTTCCGTCCCTGATCCAGGAAGATCCAGCATGCCTCAGAGCCACTAAGGCCATTGAACCACAGTTATTGAGCCTGTGCTCTAGAGCCTGGGAGCCACAACTGCTGAAGTCTGCACACCCTAGAGCCCGTGTTCCACAGTAAGAGAAGCCCCTGCAATGAGAAGCCTGTGTATCACGACTAAGTAGTGGCCCCCGGTCACTGCAACTAGAGCAAAGCCTGCACGGCAGTGAAGACCCTACACATCCAGAAATAAATATAAATAAATAAATAAATAATTTTTAAAGCATGGCAGACTGACACACAGGACGTCCTGGTTTCCCAGCCTCCCTTGCAGCTTGGTTGGGACCACGTGACTGGGCTCTAGCTAGCAGACTGGAGGGAAGAAGTGATGTGTGGCTGTAAAGCCCCCTGCACAATCCCCCTTCACTCTCTTCCCCTCTGCAGTGACCACCCAGGGCCTGGGTCCCTGTTCAGGGACCACCATCCCAGGGCTGTACAACCACACTGCACTGGGACAGGAACAAGAAGTAAACAAGCCACTGTAATGTCACTGCTTCNAGCCCCCTGCACAATCCCCCTTCACTCTCTTCCCCTCTGCAGTGACCACCCAGGGCCTGGGTCCCTGTTCAGGGACCACCATCCCAGGGCTGTACAACCACACTGCACTGGGACAGGAACAAGAAGTAAACAAGCCACTGTAATGTCACTGCTTCCTTGTGGCCACAGCAGAGCTCACTTTCACAAATACGCAGCCTCGGTGTCCATCAGAGGAAAAGGACTGACTGAATGATGGCACAGCACTGCCTGGGCTACTCCTCAGCCTGCACAAGCAATGAATTAGGGCTAGACCAAGGGACTCCCATACCACAAAGAAGGGCAAAATACAGAGGAGCCCCCGTAATATCTTGTTTTGGTCGTATAAACAATGATGGAGAAGACCCTCTAATGGTACATATGTACATGTCTATGCATGTGTATGATGTGAGTGTATGTGGTTATATGAGAATGGACAGAGACCTGGGAGGATACTTCTAGCTTGCAAGCACAAGTTGGAAGGGAGGAGAAAAAAAGAAAGTGAGGAAGGCCAACTGATGGGAAAATGCATCACCATAGTTTTCAAGACTTCCCAGTGATTAAGACTCTGCACTCCCAATGCAAGGGCCCCAAGGTTCAATCCCTAGGAACTAGATCCCACATGCCACAACAAAAGTCACACACACAGCAACAAAGATCTTGCATGCAGCAGCTAAGACCAGGTGCAGCCAAATAGGGGGCAAGAAAAACATAGTTTCCAAGAGTACTTTGTATTTATGAATGTGCAGAAGTAAATATAAGGATGTTTTCATATGAGAGAATAAAACTTATTTTCTATAACGCAAGGAAAAAATGCACTCACATAGCTAGAGGATGCAGGAAAGAGGGGATATTGGATGCATCAGGAAGGGATGCAGAAAGTCCAGTCCTTGCCTTAAATCTGATCACACCTTTCTGTCTGGCTGAGTCTAGTCAGGGCATCTCCCTGATTGCGATGTGGCTAAAAACAAGGGGAAAGAAAGGGAAACGGGTCTAGGAACCATCTTGGCCTGGAAGCTGCAGCCAGAGTGGGGGCTGCCTCCCAAACTTACGAGAAAATGGGGAAGCCTTCAGTCAGCAGCCCAACAACTAAGCCAGCATATTGGGGAGAATCTGCCAGGACAGGAAGGACCCTTAGAAGTCACCCGGGTCAAAAGTCACGCCTTGGGTGCCCAAAAGTCAAATCCAATCCTTGTCAGTTTGTTTGGCTTACACAGTGATGCCTGAAAAATTCAAATTGGTAAATACAGTGTCATATACAAAAATGTTCTGCACTATGCTGATTAGATACTTGACTGAAAAAAAATAGAATTTGAAATTGGACTGTGGGTTAGATCATAATATGATATCAACGTTAATGTTTCAAATTTTAAAAATTAATTCTGTGGTTATGTAGGAGAAAATTCTCATTTTTAGGAAATACACACTGGAGTGTTTGGAGTAAAGGGAGAGTTTATTCTCAAACAGTTCAGAAAAAAAAAGTGTACACATATTTGAATACATGTGTGTGAGAGCAAGAGAGTGAGAGAGAGACGGAGAGGGAGAAGGGAATGACAAAGCTAGGTAAAAGTTATATGGGAAGTTCCCTGTGATATGCTTGCAACTTTTTCCTCTAAGTTTAAAATTATATCAAAATAAGAAGTAAAAAATTAAAAAAGCCAAATTGGTTGCCAACATATTCAAATTGGCAGAGTTCATATGAACACACACACTCAAATTTACTATCTACAGTTTATAGTGAAAAAAACAAATCAGATTATCTGGCCATACCACTCCCACATTTCTGAATAGCTGCAATTGGGTGAGAGCTGAGGAATGGTCACCCCGCTTTAGAGAGGGCCTGCTCTCTTCAAGTTTGTTCCAGTGTCCAGGACTGGCATGCTGCAGTCCACGTGGTTGCCAAGAGTCAGGCATGACTTTGCAACGGAGTAACAACCACAGCTCCTTACTGCTGCACCAGGTCACTTCACCCAATGACTGGCCCCAAAGTTGTGGGTTTGACCCCACCTCTCCATTGGCCTCTTACCCACACACTCTGACAGGGTAAGAGGGGCTTCGGTAGAAGACAGGATTTGGCTTTANTACTGCTGCACCAGGTCACTTCACCCAATGACTGGCCCCAAAGTTGTGGGTTTGACCCCACCTCTCCATTGGCCTCTTACCCACACACTCTGACAGGGTAAGAGGGGCTTCGGTAGAAGACAGGATTTGGCTTTACCCCTTAGTACTGCCATCCTTTCACACTGCATCAGCTTGGCTAAACTAGAACCACGTTGTCCCTGAAGTTCCTTATGGGTCTGAGGTAGTGCTGGCCAAAACAGACCTCACGTGTGAGATCTGGAAGGTGGGAGAGAAGCAGCAGTCATGTCCTTAGGCTCCGAAGGTCACACAAGGCCCCAGGCCCCGTGGCGGCTTGCTCAGGCTGCCAGCAATCTGCTGGTCATCTGTATTTGCAAGGCGGCCCCTGGCGTCTCCAGATCCTTTCAGATCTCCCTCTGCCTCTTTTGGTCCAGGGCCAGGCGTGTGTGCAGCTCTGTGGTGAAGCACTCCAGCTTCTCCCACAGGTCACCCTCGGCACCCAGGTTGGAGAAGGTGAGAGACAGACATGCTTGTAATTTGTCCTTGCTCTCACCCAAATCCAGCTTTCCTTTCCAGGCATCATTCAGACTGACTTTAGGCTCAACCCCACAGAGGCAACAGCCTGAACAATCTCATAAGATCGAACGCCGATAGTAAATCCATTTTTTTAATTACTTGCAGAGGTTCTACTTTCCTAATCAAACCCTGATACATCTGTGTGATCTTAAACAAATTACTTACCTCTCTGAGTCTCACTTCTGTTGCCTTAAAACGCAGTGATAACGATATGATGAACACCCATGATAACACTACAATCCCACACGATTATGGTGAGGACAAGATGGGAATTATACATAAGTGCTTGGCAAATGCTCCCTAAGTGTCATGTATCATAAATCTGCAGTGTTTTTAAACGGGAGCTGTGCCTTTATCTATATAACATCAGGAAAGAAAGACACTAACTGAAGATACCTAGTTTGATCTGTCATTATCTAAATTAACATTTCTTCTTCCAAACCCTGCAATATTTTAAACTCTCCCCGAATGTATGTGTGTCTGCCTGTAAAATGGGAAATTTGAACATTCTAAAATAGTTCTTTCATTTAAATTTAGTACAGACAACCTCTGTTAGATTGCATCCTAGGAACCAGCTGATGAGATAAGAGTCATGTGTGGCAGATTGCTGGGAGTCCTCTCGGGGGGTCCCACCCGAGGGTAAGGGCACCTGGGCTGGGCAGAGTGAGGAGTGGGCTGCCTTCCAGCTAGAGCAGAGGCCTCTGGCAACCCCACAGAAGGCTTCCCGAAGGCCCTTCAGAGTTTCCCCAAACTGAGGCAGAGTCTAGCCTTTGTACGGCGCTCAAACCACTCACTGAACAAAGTCCACATTCATTTGGAGTGGCGGCATAAACATGGGCAGGGNGGCGCGGGTAGGGGGAGGCCAGTGACATTTGTTTCTAAGCCATAGGCTTGTGACAAACGACCTGGGTTCAAGTCCTGACTCAGCTACTCACTCACTGGGGGAGATGGAGGGGTCCCCCGAGAGCATCAGTGGGGGGATCGGGGAAGGCAGTCAAGGCAGCCAGTTCACACGGTGGCCCCTCAGAGCAGGGCACATGGCTTCCGACTCTCTCCAAGCGCCTGCTGCATTCTCACTGCCCAGGGGAAAGCCTCGCTTTGGTGACTTGGTGCCCATCCAGGGCCTTCTCCTGCCTCATGGGCTTTCTGTGAGTGCAGCCGTCTTGGGTCTGTAGCCCAAAGACCAACCCCGAGGTGAGGATTCGGGCACACATGATGTGTTTGGGAAGTGCTCCCGGGGAGACTGGCGAGGGGATGGGAGAGGAGCAGGGTGGGGACGAGCAGGACCAAGAACTGTGATCTCAGGCAACCCCCCCGACCCCCTGCCAAGAGAGCAGCTTCAAGCTGACCCCAGAGGGGACTCTGCAGGTGACTTCCACCTGGGAATTCTCCCAACTGGGGCCCGGGGGCTTTCATATACCTGTACTGGTGGAGCGTGTTAATTCCCAGGCACTTAGACTCTCCGCGGTGTGGACAACCCGCTAGGAGTCCTCCAAAGGAGAGCCCCAGGGGCTCTGGCTCTCGATGGCATACCGAGGTGGGACCAGATGCTCAGGAGGGCTCAGAAGGGATCCAGAGGGCTGCCCACCAATGCAAGACCTCCTTTGGTCCTGCCCCACGAATGCTTCCTGCGAAAAAGCCTCTGAGGGCAACCTCTGGGGGTGGCAGGCAGGAAGAGTTCCCCAGATGCTCAGGAAAGATCCAGAAGTTCTGAGGGACTTCTGGCTCGTGATCTGGGTGCCAGGTCCTGTTGCGCAGGGGGCCTTGGTACATGTGGCCTGAAGGCCACATAAAGTCACCATCTGATCTTAGCTACTGCCCCAACTGAAAAAGTCTCCCTCTCAAAGGCAGGGTAGGCCAGGGTTCAAGAGCCCAAGTGTGTCACAAAATCTGGCACTCCACTTACCAGGGGTGTGTGTTTGGGCAGGTCATTTCACCTCTCTGAGCCTCAGCTTCCTCAGCAGTAGAATGGGGATAATTATAACAATTGAGGGCATTTACAGTGAGTCAGACATGATGCGAAGCTGGTCTTAGACTGCTGGGTTTCCCAGATCCTTGTATCTCATTTTTCACGGTGAGGCCTGTACAACCTTACCAACCAACCACCAGTCTTGAATTCCATTCATGTCGCCAATATTTATAAAAAAAGAGACACTACTCCCAGCAATCCTCGGGCTAATAAACACATTCTTGATATTGATTTTGATAACAGTATTTGAAGATGCAGATTCCTGGTGGGGATAATTCATGTATTACTTAACCACTCCTGTCAGGGGCACCATGTCCAAATGCAAGGCTGGACACTGCACAACGCCAGGAAGTAACGCACAAAACCACAATACACACGGCACCCCCTGGAACTTTCCAAGTGCTCTCCTCATTCAGGCTGCTTCCTGCAGCCTTGAACTTAGATCATTCTGGTGTTAACCTCCACCTCTATGAGGCAGAGTCATTTTGTGTGTGCACATTCACGCCAGGATTAAGAGTGAAGCACGTTTAAGTTAATCACACAAGCAATAAAGCAAGCACTCCCCCCGCCCCTTACCAGAGGGGCTTCCCTGATAGCTCAGTTGGTAAAGAATCCGCCTGCAGTGAGGAAGACCTGGATTTGATCCCTGGCTTGGGAAGGTCCCCTGGAGGAGGAAAAGGCTACCCACTCCAGTATTCTGGCCTGAGGAATTCCATGGACTGTATAGTCCATGTGGTCGCAAAGAGTTGGACATGACTGAGTGACTTTCACTTTCACTTCACTCACCACCCCACCCCATACCTGGCACACACTAACTCAGTAAACCCGATTACTCTTGGTTTCTGCCCAAGCACAGCAACTAGAGTGGACTTTGGCTTTCAGTGTCCCAGTTCCAGCTTTGCAGACCCTCCTGGGAGACCCCAGCAGGCTAGGAATTCCCACCCTGGCCCCCCACTCCCACCCACCGAGCCTCCGCTCCCATTGAGAGGGTCCTTCAGAAGCTAGTCACTTCCCCTAGGGAGATAAAAGATTGGATCACGATGTCCCTTCTCTTCTCAGGGTTCAAAGCTACCGCCAGCCCCCACGTGGCCGGCTTGATTTGTTTCTTATCTTTAATTTTTTTTTTTAATCGAGCAGATCCCCTCTGGTTACTTTTTCCACAGCATCTTACAGCATCTTTGGAGCAGGCAACAAAAGCATTCTTTTTGGAGCCAGCGGGGGGCCAGGGCAGAGCCACTTCAAAGGGAATGCAAAGCGGCAGTGATGTCCTCAGCATTGTCCTCCCCTGCATGTCTGCCCCCCATCGTCCTGAGGCCGCCCTGAATAGGCAGGCACAAAGGCCACCGTTCAGAGTGGGCGCCACATGCTCCATCAGAAGGCCAGCCTTTGCCTCTGCTCTGCTTCCTTCATCTCACACACGCAGGTTTCCCGCCCGGGGAGGGGAACTGGCCTTGAAGTGGGCTTTTTTCTTCTCTCTCTCTCTCTCTCACTCTCTCTCTGTCTCTCCCTCTCTCTTCCTCTCTCTCCTCCTGAGCCAGAACTTAGATTGTATTCTGAGATAGCCCCCGATTGGCAGTCTTTTTCCCTCTTTCTTTTTCTACAGAACAAGGACGATTCACCACAGGCTGCAGATCAGCTGTAGGAGCGTGGGGGCTTTCTCGTGAGGTGGGGGCCTCGGTGGGACCTGCTTTCCCCTCTGAGAGGGAGGGAGGGGGCAAATCCCACTCCTGGCACCGGGGGGTCTGAGGCCTGCTGAGCTCAATGGAAATTTAGAAATAGATGTTCCAACCTCAATTTTCTAGAAGAGGAAACAGGGCCAACGATGGGGAGAAACTTGTCTCTTTCTATGGTGGCTCAGATGGTGAAGAATCTGCCTCCAGTGCAAGTGACCTGGGTTCAGTCTCCAGGTTGGGAAGATCCCCTGGAGAAGGGAATGGCTACCCACTCCAGAATTCTTGCCTGGAGAATCCCACGGACAGAGGAGCCTGGCGGGCTACAGTCACTCCATGGGGTCGCAAAGAGTCGGACTCGAAATGAGAAATTTTCACTTTTTACAAGAAGAAGGAAACAGAAGCTCAGAGAGGTTAAACGGCTTGTTCGGAGTCACACAGCTGATTAGTGGCCGAGGTGGGGTTTGATTCTGCCAAACCTGGTGGGACATTGAACAACACTTGTCCCGTGACCCATGGTTTTCACAGGCACGCTGCGTGGTGTGCAGTGTCTCAGGGTGGTGGCTGGGATCAGGTCCTTTGGGAGATGTGTGTTCTAAGTCCGACTCACTGCAAGAGCATGGATTCTAACCCGCCAGAGTCCTCTGTCCATAGGATTTCCCAGGCAAGGATACTGGAGTGGGTTGCCATTTCCTTCTCCAAGGAAATCTTCCCAACCCAGGGATCGAACTAGGGGAGTTTCCTCCCAGCGTGGGTAGGAGAAGGCAGGGAGGGGATTATGGATGGCAGCAAGAGCAGTGGCCAAGCAGACCTGGCCTTAGGAGTAGGTTTGGTACCTATTCCAGAAAGACACATGAACCTGGGCAAACTCCAGGAGATAGTAAAGGACGGGGAGGCCCGGCATGCTGCAGTCCCTGGGGTCTCAAAGAGTCAGTCACAACTTAGCAACGGAAAGAACCAGTCCTATCACAGAAATGGCTCGGGGTTGAGAGGAAGCCTGCAGGCTGCCCAGGGTGCTGGGCCAGCCTCTGTAGGCCTGGGCACTGGGCCTAGCTTAGCTCACTGACTTGCTGTGTGACAAGGGGTGGGGGAAGCCCCCTCTCAGGTGCCGCTCCCTTCACCTGTGGAATGAAGAGGGTGATTTATTTGGGCAGGAGACTTGCTCCTGTGCTCCAGAAAGGTGGGGGTGAGGGTGCTAGAGGTGCTGCTCAGGGGACAGGGCTCCCCGCTGCAACCAGGGCAGCCCCTCCCGGCTGGCACAGATTGGGCTCCCCTCCATCATTTCAGGTTGCCTTGGAATGGGGTAAGGCGGCTTTTAAAAACCAAGTTCACATTTCCCTGGTGATCCTGTGACTGGGAATCTGCAGGGGACATGGGTTCGATTCCTGGTCTGGGAAGATTCCACGTGCTGCAGGGCAACTAAGCCTGCATGCCACAACTCCTGAGACCACGTGCCATACCTCCTGGAGCCTGCAACCCCTAGAAACCACGCTCTGCAACAAGAGAAGCCACTGCAAGGAGAAGCCGGAGCACCGCAACTGGAGAAAGCCCACGCACGGCAGTGAAGACCTAGAGCAGCCAAAAGTAAGTTAATTAATTTTAAAAACCTAGCTCAAAAAACTGCCACAAACTTGATTGAACATGAAAGTGAGTATTATTTACTTAGTCATGTCTGACTCTTTGGAACCCCATGGACTGCAGCCCATCAGGCTCCTTGGTTCATGGAATTCTCTAGGCAAGAATACTAGAGTGGGTTGCCATGCCCTTCTCCAGAGAATCTTCTCAACCCAGGGATTGAACTGGGGTCTCCTGCTTTGCAGGCAGATTCTTAATCATCTGAGCCACAAAGTGCCAAAATTTGGTGAAGACGAACAAGAGGAGCTCATGGGGTGACAGACAGAAAAGACCTTTCAGGGAATTTGGAGTGACAGAGGTTTACCCAGAGCTACAAAGATTCCAGGGTGCAGACCCAAGCTTCAAGAGCCTTCAGTGGGTTTAGCTGACACCTCTCTCCCTCTCTGTTGTGGATATGCGCGCGCGCACGTGCGCACACACACACACACACACACACACACACACACA
>SJYV01045092.1:124821-148323 GCA_006410875.1 Neotragus pygmaeus
AAAAAAAAAAAAATCAATAAAAATATTAAAAGCAGCTAATGTTTACTGAGCACTTCCAGTGTGCTTGGCATTATACTAGACAACATCTACCTACCATTTCACCCCAGTATCAACCCTAGGAGATGCAGACAGCTATTGTGGCCATGTCCCAGATGAGGAAACAGTGATTGCCATCACTCTGCCTGGGTTTGGTCGCACCCGGGCAGCCTTACCCATTCTCTGGGCTCTAACCACTGCACATTATGCCATTTGGGCCTGAAGGAGACAGGACACCGCTAATGAATGTAATAGGTGCACAGAAAGAAATCAGCTTCCCTGGTGGCTCAGATGATAATGTGCCTGCAAGGCCGGAGACCTAGGTTCAATCCCTGGGTTGGAAAGATCCCCTGGAGAAGGGAATCACAACCCACTCCAGTATTCTTGCCTGAAAAATCCTATGGACAAAGGAGCCTGACAGGCTGCAGTCCATGGGGTCGAAAAGAGTTTGACACGACTGAGCGACTAACACAGCAACAGAAAGAAACTGAGCTTTAAAATGAGCTTCACTTACTTTTGCTCCAGGTCCTCCAGACCATAGCTTCCCTGGTGGCTCAGCTGTAAAGAATCCACCTGCCAGTGCAGGAGATGTGGGTTCGATCTCCTGATTATGGGGGTCAGTCCTGATGGGAATTCTATCTCAGTGTTAAGACACACAACTCTGCTTAATCTCATTCCCCAAGACACATTGGCCTAATGAAATTTTCTCTTTCAATAAATTAACATGTTGAGGAAACAGCTGAGTATAAACAGAGTTGTAGCATCTCGTGTTTAGACGCCATTGACTTTCAAATCAGCTTGCTTCTCCAGCCCGCCTGGCAGAAACGGAGTCAAAATGCAAATGTAGCATAAACGACTCTATAATAAATGCTCATTCAACATTTATTCTTTCTCAAATCATCTCTTAAAGCCCTTTCATGCTAATGTCTAGGAGATGTGACATTAGAAAAATTGCTTTGACATGCTAAGGGGCTCCAAGATTAACAAAAAAAGAAAGGACAAGATAAAGCTTTCGGAAGACCTATTTCAGAGGAATTATTCCTGCCTTTGAAAGTGTTCCAAGGTTGCTGCACATTTCAGCTTGTTGGCATACATGTAAATGAAGTGCTACAAAAGTCCTCGGCTAAATTCCACTTGAATGAAAGCTCCCCGCCGCCGGCACAGCGACAGGGAGGGCAGCCAGGCTTCGGGATGAACTCTGAAGGCAGCTGGAGCGGGCTTTCTTCTCCTGAGGCAGAGTGAAGGCAGGCTCCAGCCCAAGCCGTGGATGAAAACGTCAGGGTCCAGCACAGTTGGTGTGGCCAGTTCCCGACTCCCACATGGAGGAAGCAACACCTGCATCCTTTATCAACCAAATAACCCAACTCGCCAGCCCTGCCTCTCGCTTGTGTCCCGCGAGCAAGTTCTCTCACCCATCTGGGCCACTCTCAATCGGAGATAACAAGAGAACCCACTTAGCGAGGAAGCCGTGATAGAACTCACCCAGAGTGCTCTGTGAAGTGGCTGACGCTTAGTGAGCGCTCAAGAAATTGTTTGTGGTTGATGTCATTACTCTGACTTGCTCCCCTAAAGCCCTGCTGAAGTACAGGCTGGAGGCAGGAGAAGGAAAAGAGCCAAGGAGAAGAAGTAGGCATGTCACCGATGATGTCACCAAGACCCAGAGAGGCTCAGTGACTGTTCCAGGGTCCCCCAGAGCGACTGGGGTCACAGCCAAGATTGCCATATGGTGCGTCTGTCTGTCCCTCTCCTCACGCCCAGCTCAGGCTTCTCCTGCCCTAGCAGCCCTCGCACTTGGTGAATTTCATCTCGTAGAGTCACTGAGTCTTCTCTGCAGTTCCCTCAAGGTATAGCCTTTGAATTAAGGGCCCATCTGACATTTCTGGACATCACAGTTCAGAGCAAGTTGGATGTGCTGCAATCCTCATTCTTTTGCCTGCGTTGGGTCTTAGTTGTGGCTTTGTTGCTTCATGCCGATGTTTCAATGTGATGCACGGACCCTCTGCTGGACTCTCTAATTTCGGCCCTCAGGTTTAGTTGCTCCACGGCATGCGGGATCTTAGTTCTGTGACCCGGGATTGAACCCGCATCCCCTACATTGCAAGGCAGGTTCTTAACCACTGGACTGCCAGGGAAGTCTCACAAACATCACTCTTAATTACTGAGGTGTCTTAGAGTTTTCTGGAGTGGAAGGGAGAGAATTTTCTCTGAGCATCTGCTTTAGGCTGAATGGTGTCCCCACAACTTTGTATGTTGAAGTCTTATAACCCCCAGGAACCCAGAATGTGCCTGTCTTTGGAGACAGGGCCTTTGAAAAGGTGATTAAGTGAAAAAACGAGGTCATTAGGTGGGCCCTAATCCATATCATGGTGTTCTCATCAGTTCATTTCAGTTTAGTTCAGTCACTCAGTTGTGTCTGACTCTTTGCGACCCCATGAATCGCAGCACTCCAGGCCTCCCTGTTTACTCAAACTCATGTCCATTGAGTCAGTGATGCCATCCAGCCATCTCATCCTCTGTCGTCCCCTTCTCCTCCTGTCCCCAGTCCCTCCCAGCATCAGGGTCTTTTCCAAAGAGTCAGCTCTTCACATGAGGTGGCCAAAGTATTAGAGTTTCAGCCTCAGCATCAGTCCTTCCAATGAACACCCAGGACTGATCTCCTTCAGAATGAACTGGTTGGATCTCCTTGCAGTCCAAGGGACTCCAAGGAGTCTTTTCCAACACCACAGTCCAAAAGCATCCATTCTTCGGCACTCAGCTTTCTTCACAGTCCAGCTCTCACATCCATACATGACTATTGGAAAAACCATAGCCTTGACTAGACGGACCTTTGTTGGCAAAGTAATGTCTCTGCTTTGTAATATGCTGTCTAGGTTGGTCATAACTTTCCTTCCAAGGAGTAAGCGTCTTCTAATTTCATGGCTGCAATCACCATCTGCAGTGATTTTGGAGCCCCAAAAAAGGTTCTCATAAGAGGGGGATATTTGGACACAAACAGATGGAAGCCTTGTGAAGACGTAAGGCAGCCATCTGCAAGCCAAAGAGAGAGGCCTCAGAAGAAACCAGCCCTGCTGATCTCGGACTTCCAGCCTCCAGAACTCTGAAAGATAAAGTTCTGTTTAAGCGTCCAGTCCATGGTCCTTTGTTATGGCAGCCCTAATGGACTTGTACAGCATGTTTGAAACATATTGTATCTTTCAAGATGGCAACAGCCAAGCGACATTGACACCACTCTCATTTAAATATTTCTACATTATTCCAGGGAGACAAACCACTCTAATCGTCCTAAAATGTCAGTGGCTTATCACCAAAAAATATTTATTTCCTACTCAGCAGGTAGCCCAGCGGGGACCCCACCCACAGCTTGCTCCCTCTGAGGACAGCTGGGGTGTACCCTGCTGGGGTGCTGTGGGAGTCAGGGTAGAACTTGCCTCTGGGTTACCCCACCTCCCCTTGTATGAGGCAGCTGAGATATTGATACACCAACTCCCCTTTGACAGAGCTCAAGCCATCTGTGGGTGGGGACCCCGCTGGGCAGCTCTGCTCCCCTGGCGACAGGGTCAGGTCTCTTCTTGTCTTTAGAGGCAGATAGAAACAGATGAGGAAGGATCGTGCCTGGGAGGCTTTAAGAGAAGCTTGCGGCGGGGGCATCACCTCTGCCACACACATTTGCTGGAGCTCAGTCCCATGGGTGCTCCTAACCACCCAGGAGGCAGGGAAGCGTAGGTGAGCTGAGTCCCCCAGGAGGAAAAAGGGAACCATTTAGAATAGCTAGCAAGTCTGCTATAGCCAAACAGATTTAGAGAGATTAAGTGACCTGTCAGAAGAAGTAGAGCAAGTTGGCTATGGAGTGAGCCCAGGATCTGTTGATTGGAGACCTCGTGACCTTCACCACCATCATCCTCATATCCTCAGCAACCACGACAGCATTTTTACTGAGCACGTACTAGGTCAGATGCTGTTCTGGGCCCTGAGACTCAGAGCTGTGTAAGACTCAAGCACGCTGTCTCTTTGGGAAAATGAGCTACATGCTGGGAAAGAAAACACCAACCAGACCCACCCCTGGTTAGGACAAAGTGGGCACTATAGATGGCCAAGCTCCCAGAAGCCTCTGATCCGTGCAGGAGGAGGACTCTAGAGGATGGAGAGGATAAGGTTGTACATTCCAGAGAGGGAAAGTGGTGTAGGAGGGCAGAAGTGCCAGGGTCCCCTTTGAAGAGGCTTTGTGGGGGGAGTGTGAGGCTGGCAAAATGGGAGGTGTCAGGTGTTCAGGACCTTGAAGTTCAGGGCTAAGTTGCGTGGAGCAGTGGAGAGCTTCAGGGTAGATGTGCAGAAAATGCTGTCGCCTCCTTTCCTGTAACTCTGGGTCTGTCCAACTGCCAGCACCCACATCTCTTTGCCTGAAGGTTTTATCTAGTGGCCAGACCCCCACACGTCCACTCCACTCACAGGAGAAAAATACCACCGCAGAACAAGCTCTCAAGCTCTGTCAAAGGGGAGTTGGTGTATCAATATCCCAGCTGCTTCATACAAGGGGAGGTGGGGTAATGCAGAGGCAAGTTCTACCCTGGCTCCCACAGCACCCCAGCAGGGTACACCCCAGCTGTCCTCAGAGGGAGCAAGCTTGAGAACCACACTACGTGGTCGCCTTCCCGTCCTCATCTCACTATCCCTTTGCTGTTGTGCCCTGGACTCATCTTCCAGACAAACATTTTTTTAATTTTTTTTTTAATTGGAGGGTAATTACTTTACAATATTATGTTGGTTTCTGCCATGTATCAGCATGAATCGGCCATAGGTATACACCAGATAAACTCTGGGAAGCCAAACTGACAGAGGTATCACATGATTCTATCACAACCACAGTAGATATTGCCAGCAGGTACCTTGTGGCTTAGACAGTAAAGAATCTGCCTACAATAAAGGAGACCCAGGTTCGATCCCTGGGTTGGAAAGATCCCCTGTAAAAGGGAATGGCTACCCACTCCAGAATTCTTGCCTGGAGAATTCCATGAGGGAATTCTAGAGAGCTATAGTCCATAGGGTTGCAAAGAATCAGACACAACTGAGTGACTAACACTACCCAGCAGGTGACAGTCTACCAGCCTCATCCCTCATCACAGGAGCCCAGTGTGGCTGCAGACATGTGACGAGGGGAGGGGACCTTGGGGCTTTTTAAATACTAATAAGCCAAGAGTTTTATTGATGCAGCAGGCACTTTACAATGAACCCAAGAGATCCTTTCTTCTCTGGGATGATGGGATGCCTGTACACACTCCCAGGGGGTTCCCACTTCAAAAAAAAAAAAGCAAGCTCTCTCTTTTATTTACCCCAACCCTTGGATCAGCACCTGCCCAAGTCACCCCTCCCCCATCTTAAACAGGTAGTGCACACAGGTATACCTGACCAGCACCGACCAGCCACTCCAAAAGATAGTCACAATGTCAAAGGGACCCTGGGACCTGCCCAGCCCCCTGCCAGTCTGCTCAGAGCTACCTGTGCCCAGCTTTCCCAGAGAAAGTCACCATGACTTAGCAACTCTGGAGGGCATCCAGCCTGAACCTGTCATCTATCCAGTAGCTTCTAGAGGCCCAGGGATCGACCAAGTCCATAGCCTTGTCTCCTACCCCTCTGGATCCCCGGAGCACCTTGAGGCTCATCTCATCTCTCTCCCACAAGACTTTCCAGAGATTCAAATGTGCACCAGCACACACTTCACGTGCAAAATCTTATATCCGTCAAGAGTCCCCCCTGGGAAAGACCTCTCGAGCCAACCCCATAAGCGCACCCCAGCCGAACTTTCATTATCCCTGGCTCTCAATCACCTTGAGCTGGCCCAGCCTGAGACAGTCACTCTCCCCAGATGGAGCCAGCTCTCCTCTGGGCTTGGGGTGGGTGGTGACATCAAAAAGGGTCAGAGGCTCCCTCTTGGGACAGTTGGCTATGGGCTGGGTCGGGGGACCATGAGCAGGTATAGTTTCCAGGGGTCTGCCTCCCCCATCCCCACATAGACACTGTGACATCCAAAACAGATCAAAAATTGCCAAAAGCAGATAGAACCAGCTAGTAAACTGTGAAAACCACGCCAGTTTTGTTTTACAGTGGGAAAATTGCAAGTGGCTAATCAAGAGGGAAAATAACGTTTTTTACTCAAAAAAAACAATTAGTTATGTGCCCAAGAGTGGTTGGATGGATACCCTAGTGTCCCAGGATTAGGCGATACGACAGAGCTGTCTTGCCTTGGGACTGAGAGTGAATGGGCCATGTTAATGGCTCATTAAAACCCCCATCCTGTAATTTGTTTTCATTCTGTTACATCTGTTGTCTTAAGCAGGGCTTTCCAAAAGCAGACCCTAAGACTGAGATTTGAAACACAAGAGTTCATCTGGGAGGGAATTCCAGGAAGCACCAGGGAGAGTGTGAGGATGGGAGACAGAGAAGGGGAGGAAGCCAATAGGGGTTGTAATGAGCAGATCATCTCTAAGGCAACCGGGGCTCACTTCCCCTGGGGACTGCAGAGAGATCACCCCAGGCACCCCATCAGAGGGGTGAGAAACTCAGTCACTGGCTGCACTCTGATCCCAGCGATGTGACTGTCCCGCACTTCCATAGGGTAAACCCCAGCAGCCAGAGGAAGCATCCAGAAAGGGTCACAGAGGACGCCACAGGTCGGCCTGAACAGGAACAGTGTGGGGAGATTCTGAGCCAAGCTCCACCACACCCGTCACACCTGTGGTGACAAGCTCGCTACTGGCTCCCCCAGCCCGGTCTCTGCTGCCAGCATGCCCAACACATGGAGCGTGTGTCCAAACTTCTTACTGCTAACCCTTGAAAACTGAGGCTGCCCTATGGAATGAAAGCTATATTCTGCAGTTAGGCTTGGTGGGAGTGGGTAGGAATGGGACAAAGAATTCTGCACTGAGTCAGAAGTAACCTAAGAGATGAGAATCAGACCAAACCATGCGGGCCCCTCAGGCAGGCCAAGAAAAAGTAACTATCTATCTGCTCTTGCTTAGCAGAGAAGCCGCTCTGTGTCAGTCACCCTCAGCCCCTCTCTCCTTGGCCACCTCTAAGCAATTCCGCTCTGGCCCCAAACTTGCACCTCTGTTCAGCCAAACAAAATCCTAAAGTTAAGAGGACTATCCACCTTAGAATGTAATTTGGGGACCATCACTTGTGACTCACTTGGGCATCTCAGGACCTATACTCCAACCCTCAACTGCCTTATCAAAGAATTTCTTCCAGCCATATTCAGTACACTCCCAGATGTTGAGGCCTCCCAAATACAACTTTTCCCAGCTTGCTTCATTCCCAGTGACTCCCCTCCCCACCCTCTGCTATGTACCCAAGCCCTGTTAGGAATCATCTAGTCTTCCTCACTTTATAATATAGGAAACAGAGACCCAGAGAGGTTAAGTAACTTGTCTAAGGCCACACAGTTTGTTAGAGGCAGGCCAGGCCTCCCAACTCTCCTCTCAGTATTTCTATCGAAGAACCTATTCACTGCCCTACATCTGGCTGAGTGTGGCCAGCGCATCCCTCATCAGAGCATTCATCATCCAGGGCCCCAGAGCCAGTTGTTGGGAGCTCTGGTTGAAGGAGAGCAAAACTGGGTATCTGATTCTGAGGCTGGGGCCCACAGGGCCAAGCCTAAGCACTTCCGCCCATCACACCACCAACCCCACTAATACATATTTTATGGAACTGTTCTCCCTTCCTTGCAAACGATGTCATTAATCTGCTCCCTGGCTGTGTGGAATAACATCCCTCAAGAACAGACCGCTTTCTGAATATTTTATCATTTCTCATTCCTTCTCCCCAAACTAATATATATTTACACAGTCTACCTCCTGCAGGAGAACTATATTGTTTTCTCTCAGTGCCCAAGAACTTAGACACAGAATCGTGCATAAGTAGAAAAATATATGCCTTGCTCTTGATGTTGAAAGCGAGAACCAATCATTTATCAAGCTGTGAGGGAGGCCGAGAGGAAGATTTGCATATGGTAGAGAGAAAAGAAAAAAAAGGAATAAAACAGACCCCACCCCACAGAGGGACCAAATGAAAAGGGAGCAGGCATCTTTTCTCTAACAGGGAACCTCAGAGTCTCTCTGCCATCCTTCCCACATCTGGCAAATCTCAGCAGTGGGGAGAGCAAAGAGCTATTTTGTCAGCAAGGTCAAAAACTTCCTACTTGGAGATCCAAACCGAAGAAACCAAAGTTCTTGCAAAGTTTTACAGTGCCATTTTTATCAGCATAGAATATTTATTATAAGAAGGATTCTAACATTTGTGTGGCCCTTCTGTTTCCTTGTTTCCTATTCCCTTTTGATTAAAAAACAAAAAAATGGTTAGTGAGATGGAAAGGTAAAGATGGTGACTCCTATTTACAAATGAGGGCAGACCGACCTGCACACCCTGGTGTGCAGGTAAAAGGGTTAAGGGAAAAAAGAAAAGTTATTTAACAGTTTGTTCCAAAGGCTCTCTTAAAGATAAAATTTTGTATAAGAAAATGTCTTGCTGGGGAAGTTTGTGTGCAAAGGTGGGACCTTGGCATGCATGCCCAGAAGATGATGATGAATTCGGTTGTTCTGCACAAGGGTTTGTTTAGAAGGGATTAAAGGTAAGCTGGGAAAAAAGTGGGGCTGATGGCAGAAGCCTGGATAGAGTGAAAAAATTCCGTAGGAGTCAAAGCTAAGGGGCTTTTCCAGAGAAGGATAATTAATATTGATTGTAACTTGTCAATTTCTGTAATTCACCATTCCTCCTCCTGAAACTGCCAACCCTCCAAGTTGGCTATGCAAAGGAGTGACATGTGAGTGGCTTTGGGGGGGGACATGGGGAAAGAGTTAGGGTCCACTTTGGGGCTACTACAAGGCCAAGTAAAGAAACAGTCCTAGGGGAGAGAGGCAAGTGAGGGGAGAGGTCAGGGAGCAGGGAGTCAGGACCAGAGGTGACAGCACGTGTGGACACCTAGGGATTTGCAGGAATCTCAGGAGGGTGTGGTGGCCCATCCACCCCACTCCCCAGCTCCGAGATGTGAACACAGGATGGGAGTCTATGTTCTGTCCATCTTATAAATGGGGTGCCCTCTGCTGACATGTGGGTTACATGAAAATGAATAAAGCAGAGTCTTGGCTTGAAAGAGCTTACAGAGTACAGTTTAAAAACAGTGGCAGGGCTTCCCTGATGGCTCTGTGGTAAAGAACCCACCTGCTAATGCAGGAGACCTGTGTTCAATCCCTGGTACCTTGGACTGCAAGGAGATCCAACCAGTCCATCCTAAAGGAGATCAGTCCTGAATGTTCATTGGAAGGACTGAGGCTGAAGCTGAAACTCCAATACTATGGCCACCTGATGCAAAGAGCTGACTCATTTGGAAAGACCCTGATGCTGGGAAATATTGAAGGCAGGAGGAGAAGGGGATGACAGAGGATGAAATGGTTGGATGGCATCACCGACTCAATGGACATGAGTTTGAGTAAACTCTGGGAGTTGGTGATGGACAGGGAGGCCTGGTGCGCTACAGTCCGTGGGGTTGCAACTTTTCAGACATAACTGAGTGACTGAACTGAACTGAACTGAACTGAACCAGGAAGACCCCAAGTGCAACAGGGCAACTAAGACCGTGTGCCACAACTACCAGGCCTGTGCTCCAGAGCCCAGGGACCCACAGCTACTGAACCCGAGGACCCTAGAGCCCTTGTTCCACAACAAGAGAATGAGAAGCCTGAGCACAACTGCAGAGTAATCAATCCCTGCTTGCTGCAACAAAAGCCCTTGCATCCACAAAGACCCAACACAGTCAAGGAATAAGCCGAGTTATTGTTAAAGCAAAACAGAGGCGTGTGCAAGGGCAGGCCGTATCATCCGCACAGGTGAGGGGACTTGGCCAAGGACTCCAGGCGGATAGGAAGCAGGAGGAGGATAGACACTGCCCCCAGACCCCCGAGAACTTCTGCCCCTACCAGCCCCCCTCCCATCCCAGTGGAGGGCGCCTAGGTCCAATCTTTGCCCTCGAAATTCTTCTGTATATAAAGGCTTTTAAAAATTGTTATGATCTTAATAATTTTTTTTTTTGTTATCCTGAATATTCATTGGAGGGACTGATGCTGAGGCTGAAGCTCTAATACTTCGGCCACCTGGTGGGAAGAGCCGACTCATTGGAAAAGACCCTGATGCTGGGAAAGATTGAGGGCAGGAGGAGAAGGGGACGACAGAGGATGAGATGGTTGGATGGCATCTCCAACTCAATGGACATAAGTCCATTCAGCAAGCTCCAGGAGATGGTGAGGAACAGGGAAGCCTGGCGTGCTGCCGTCCATGGGGTTGCAAAGAGCTGGACACGACTGAACAGCTGAACAACAGCAATGACCTCAAAGTGGTTCCGGCCTCCTCTGCCCTGCCGTCTTCTCTTCTGTGGCCCTCCTCCTGGCAGCTCTCTCCCAGCACCGGTCTAAGCCACATAGCAGGGTCCTCCTAGTTTGCCTCTGGATTTCTGGAAGCAGACGACAGCCACAGGCCCACCACCAAACAGACGCACGAGCAACACTGCCCAGAGGCAAGCTGTCCTCGTTATTATGGACGATCGCAAAACCCGTCACAGCAGGTGCCCTTAGTTAAGCATTTATTCTGCACCAGGCTGTCAGTGTCCTCATCTCATCCTCGTGTGGCTTAGTCACTAAGTTGTGTCTACCTCTCTGCAACCCCATGGACTATAGCCCGCCAGGCTTCTCTGTCCATGAGATTTCCCAGGCAAGAATATTGGTTGCCAGTGTTCCCACCTCCAGTAGGGTGCCATTTCTTCCTCCAGGGGGTCTTCCTGACCCAGGGATAGAGCTTGAGGCTCCTGAGTCTCCTGCTTGGCAGGCAGATTCTTTACCACTGAGATACCTCATAGTGAGAATTAAATTACTTATGGTAGGTACCATCATTATCCTCATCTTATAAATAAAGAAATGGAAGCTCAGAGAGGTTAACCAGCTGTCCAAGGTCCCTTAACAGGCCAGAGCTGGGATTTATACCCCAATGATCTGACTAGAGATCTCTCACACTCCTCAACAGACTGAACTATNGGGCTTCCCTGATGGCTCTGTGGTAAAGAACCCACCTGCTAATGCAGGAGACCTGTGTTCAATCCCTGGTACCTTGGACTGCAAGGAGATCCAACCAGTCCATCCTAAAGGAGATCAGTCCTGAATGTTCATTGGAAGGACTGAGGCTGAAGCTGAAACTCCAATACTATGGCCACCTGATGCAAAGAGCTGACTCATTTGGAAAGACCCTGATGCTGGGAAATATTGAAGGCAGGAGGAGAAGGGGATGACAGAGGATGAAATGGTTGGATGGCATCACCGACTCAATGGACATGAGTTTGAGTAAACTCTGGGAGTTGGTGATGGACAGGGAGGCCTGGTGCGCTACAGTCCGTGGGGTTGCAACTTTTCAGACATAACTGAGTGACTGAACTGAACTGAACTGAACTGAACCAGGAAGACCCCAAGTGCAACAGGGCAACTAAGACCGTGTGCCACAACTACCAGGCCTGTGCTCCAGAGCCCAGGGACCCACAGCTACTGAACCCGAGGACCCTAGAGCCCTTGTTCCACAACAAGAGAATGAGAAGCCTGAGCACAACTGCAGAGTAATCAATCCCTGCTTGCTGCAACAAAAGCCCTTGCATCCACAAAGACCCAACACAGTCAAGGAATAAGCCGAGTTATTGTTAAAGCAAAACAGAGGCGTGTGCAAGGGCAGGCCGTATCATCCGCACAGGTGAGGGGACTTGGCCAAGGACTCCAGGCGGATAGGAAGCAGGAGGAGGATAGACACTGCCCCCAGACCCCCGAGAACTTCTGCCCCTACCAGCCCCCCTCCCATCCCAGTGGAGGGCGCCTAGGTCCAATCTTTGCCCTCGAAATTCTTCTGTATATAAAGGCTTTTAAAAATTGTTATGATCTTAATAATTTTTTTTTTGTTATCCTGAATATTCATTGGAGGGACTGATGCTGAGGCTGAAGCTCTAATACTTCGGCCACCTGGTGGGAAGAGCCGACTCATTGGAAAAGACCCTGATGCTGGGAAAGATTGAGGGCAGGAGGAGAAGGGGACGACAGAGGATGAGATGGTTGGATGGCATCTCCAACTCAATGGACATAAGTCCATTCAGCAAGCTCCAGGAGATGGTGAGGAACAGGGAAGCCTGGCGTGCTGCCGTCCATGGGGTTGCAAAGAGCTGGACACGACTGAACAGCTGAACAACAGCAATGACCTCAAAGTGGTTCCGGCCTCCTCTGCCCTGCCGTCTTCTCTTCTGTGGCCCTCCTCCTGGCAGCTCTCTCCCAGCACCGGTCTAAGCCACATAGCAGGGTCCTCCTAGTTTGCCTCTGGATTTCTGGAAGCAGACGACAGCCACAGGCCCACCACCAAACAGACGCACGAGCAACACTGCCCAGAGGCAAGCTGTCCTCGTTATTATGGACGATCGCAAAACCCGTCACAGCAGGTGCCCTTAGTTAAGCATTTATTCTGCACCAGGCTGTCAGTGTCCTCATCTCATCCTCGTGTGGCTTAGTCACTAAGTTGTGTCTACCTCTCTGCAACCCCATGGACTATAGCCCGCCAGGCTTCTCTGTCCATGAGATTTCCCAGGCAAGAATATTGGTTGCCAGTGTTCCCACCTCCAGTAGGGTGCCATTTCTTCCTCCAGGGGGTCTTCCTGACCCAGGGATAGAGCTTGAGGCTCCTGAGTCTCCTGCTTGGCAGGCAGATTCTTTACCACTGAGATACCTCATAGTGAGAATTAAATTACTTATGGTAGGTACCATCATTATCCTCATCTTATAAATAAAGAAATGGAAGCTCAGAGAGGTTAACCAGCTGTCCAAGGTCCCTTAACAGGCCAGAGCTGGGATTTATACCCCAATGATCTGACTAGAGATCTCTCACACTCCTCAACAGACTGAACTATAAACACAGTACACATGGGTGGGGCTCACTTGGTATGAAGTCTTGTCTCTCTACCAGGGACAGAGCCTCTATCGCCTCCGCGGGGCTCCAGATGGAATGGTCTGTGGGACGTGGGATCTTGTTCCTGGACCAGGGATTGAACCCCTGACCCCCTGTTTTGGGAACACGCAGTCTGAGCCACTGGACCACCAGGGAAGTCCCTTGGAAGAACGTATGGGGTGAAAGGAGTGGGTCCCAAAAGTTCGGCTGGATCACTGGCTGGATTGGCTTCTGACTTTCCCAAGGTTGAAGTCAGCATGAAGAGGCTGGTGTGTGAAGGAGAAGGAGGGGAAGAAAGAGGAGGAGGAAGAAGCAGGAAGATTGGGTGAAGAACGCCACCCCCATCCCCAAATGGAGGCCCCCTTCACGCACCATCTGAGCTATCCAGGAGCTGAGGCCTAGGGAGCCCAGGAGGTCTATGATGTCTGGGTGTTTCATGGCCGCTTAGGTGGACTGAAAGAGAAAAGAATTTCGTTCTGCCCGCTTATCCCCTAACCTTATAAACTCGGGATTAGCAGATCAAAGGCACAGCTGAGGGACAACTGTGGCTTCGGAGAATAGTTAGGGCTCCATCCTTCATGATCAAATGAACTTTAGTCATTGATAAATAAACGATGTTGTGAATTCCTCTAATTGGGCATGTGGGTCATGCCTGAGCCACCCCTGCCGGCTCTCCAGGCAGAGTTAATGAGCTAGAGAGGACCTGTAGGGGAGGCAGACGGTGGCCACAAGAAGGGGTTCCAGAGAGCACCCGAGACGCAGTCAGGGGTCCATGTCTGCCTTCCTCAACAAGCCTGAGAGTTAAGGACTTGCGCTTTGGAGCCAGGAAAGACAGGTTCAAAGCCCCAGCACTGCCGCCAACGAGTTAAATGATCAGGGGCACTGGGAAGAGAGAGTCCAGTGACCTGTCTGCACCTCCATTTCCTCAGCTGTAAGATGCGGAAATGATCCACTTAACAACCACCTGCTACTAAGAGTCACTCAACCCAGAGTCCACACCCCTGAGCAGGGTGGGAGACCAGCCCCGGAGGGTGTCTGCAGCAAGTAGTGGTGGGGGTAGGGAGTTAAAACCCCACGTCAGAGATAAGCCAGAGCCTGTGCTGCCTGGCTGAGACACTTCGTTACTCTGTGCCCCCGTTTCCTTGTCCATAAATGGATAAGTGAAGTGACTGCCTGTGAGTCGCTGGCGTGCATTTGATGATTGTGTGGTCATGTACGGATGTGAGAGTTGGACTGTGAAGAAGGCTGAGTGCCAAAGAATGGATGCTTTTGAACTGTGGTGTTGGAGAAGACTCTTGAGAATCCCTTGGACTGCAAGGAGATCCAACCAGTCCATTCTGAAGGAGATCAACCCTGGGATTTCTTTGGAAAGAATGATGCTAAAGCTGAAGCTCCAGTACTTTGGCCACTTCATGCGAAGAGTTGACTCATTGGAAAAGACTCTGATGCTGGGGGGGATTGGGGGCAGGAGGAGAAGGGGACGACCGAGGATGAGATGACTGGATGGCATCACCNAGAAGACTCTTGAGAATCCCTTGGACTGCAAGGAGATCCAACCAGTCCATTCTGAAGGAGATCAACCCTGGGATTTCTTTGGAAAGAATGATGCTAAAGCTGAAGCTCCAGTACTTTGGCCACTTCATGCGAAGAGTTGACTCATTGGAAAAGACTCTGATGCTGGGGGGGATTGGGGGCAGGAGGAGAAGGGGACGACCGAGGATGAGATGACTGGATGGCATCACCGACTCGATGGACATGAGTTTGAGTAAACTCCGGGAGTTGGTGATGGACAGGGAGGCCTGGCGTGCTGCGATTCATGGGGTCACAAAGAGTCAGACACGACTGAGCAACTGAACTGAATTGAACAGCCTCCATGCTATTTCCCCAGAGATGCTGATGACCTTGCGCCCATTGATCCCAGATCCCAGTGGGGGCTCAGTTCTTTCAGTCGCATCCGACTCTTTGCAACCCCATAGACTATAGCCCGCCAGGCTCCTCTTCCATGGGATTCTAACACTGGAGTGGGTGGCCATGCCCGCCTCCAGAGTATCTTCCCGACCCACATGCCTTGCGTCTCCTGCATTGGCAGGCAGGTTCTCTACCACTAGTGCCACCTGGGAAACCCAGATCCTAGCCTTTCTCCATATCTCAGGAACTATGTCTCCTTTGCCAGAGAGCTTCTAGGTTGGTTTGGCCAATGGGAGGCCCTGCAGAGAGTGAGAGGAGGGAAAAGTCAAGGTCTTTCTCCTCTCTTCTCCCCTCCCGTCTCTGTATGCCCTGCGGTGTTTCCAACAGAGACTGTGCTGGGCCTCTGATCCCATCCCCACCAGAATGTCCCCACCCAGATTCTAGCTTGGCCGCAGCTCCCAGCCTCTGGGAAGACCACCTCCTCTCTCTACTTCTGGCCCTGGGGTAGCAGCAACTTCCTGCCCCTGCGAGGCTCCTGGCTTTCTTGTCTTTCTCTGTGTGGCTTCTCAGCTCTTACATCTCTTGTATAATCAACTCCTTCTATTGAATTATTTCTCATTAAAAGACCTGGAGAGGCTTCTGACTGGTGTGGACCTTGGTCATTCGTGTGGAGATAATTCAGAGTTGCTCTTAGTTAGGCCCTAAACATGAGACATTTCTTGTGTGTGTGTTGGGGGGGGGGGGCGGCTATTTTAATTAAGGAGAAGCCAAGTCTTACTTAGCCCCAAGTATCAGTGACATTAAAGAGGTAAACACTATACAATTATATTTATAAATGTTATTTATGACAATATTTCCCATATTCCTCAAGGAGCTGAGTTTGTCTTCTGAAAAGCTTTTACTAATTAGAAGCTGAGTCCCCTGTTACTCACCTTTCCATGCACCTTCTGCTAAAAACCCTGACTTCTTGCTGTATTTAGTATAAACAGTTTCTTAATGTATCAAGCAATTCTCAAATGTCATTTGAGTCACAGTCGTTGCTTGATAGTTACTTGCGTAGAGATACTGTGGCCTCAACCAAGACCTATTGACTCATCTATAGTGATGAGGCCCAAGAAACTGTATTTACATCTCCAGTGTTTTTCAGAAGCATTCAGGTTACAGACTCGGTTGCTCAAGCCTCTATTTTTTTTTTCTTTAATTGGAAGATAATTGTTTGCTTCTTAGAAAGAAAGCTCTGACTAAACCTAGACAGAGGATTAAAAAGCAAAGACATCACTTTGTTGACAAAGGTCCATATAGTCATTGCTATGGTTTTTCCAGTCGTCACCAAAGAACTGATGCCTTTGAACTGTGGTGCTGGAGAAGACTCTTGAGAGTCCCTTGGACTGCAAGGAGATCAAGCCAGTCAATCCTAAAGGAAATCAACCCTGAAAATCATTGTGAGGACTGATGCTGAAGCTCCAATACTTTGGCCACCTGATGCAAAGAACTGACTTATTGGAAAAGACCCTGATGCTGGGAAGGAGTCAAGGCAGGAGGAGAAGAGGGTGGCCGATGTTGAGATGGTTAGCTAGCATCACCAACTCAATGGACACGAATCTGAGCAGACTCCAAGAGATAGTGGAGGGCACAGGAACCTGGAGGGCCGCAGCCCATGGGGTTGCCAAGAGTCAACAAGCGGACACAACTTAGCGAGTGAACATTAACAGTGATAATTGCTTTACAGTGTTGTGTTGGTTTCTGCCACACAACAACATGAATCAGCCATGATTATATTTATATCCCATCCCTCTTGAGTCTCCATCCCTCCTCCCACCCTTCTAGGTTGTCCCTGAGCACCAGGCTGGGCTCCCTGGGGAGACTTTTCAAATGAAGGCCCTGTCTCCGCCCCAGCCTGTAACTAACCTGTCAAAAGGGGCAGAGGACTCACAGGACCAGCAGAGGGGAATCAGCCCCATCTGGGCACTAAGCACCTTCACATCTCTGACTGGGGCTGGAATGACTGGTCCTATTGACAGGCAGACAGAGGCGGGGGAGATAAAGTGATGGAATATCATAAGCTGGAATAGAAGGAGCCCTGGAATAGAGTCTGCCCCTGGGGCGTCAAGCGACATTGAGTAAGGCTCTTCTCTTTCTGGGCTTCAGTTTCTCCTTCTGAGAAATGAATAGCAGAAAAGAGGTGATCTCCATGGTTCCTTCTATTTCCACATTTTGCTGGTGTTCAGTGCTCAGTCGTGTCTGACTCTTTGCGACCCCATGGACTGCAACACACCAGGCTTCCCTATCCTTCACTGTCTCTCGAAGTTTGCTCAAACTCATGTCCGTTGAGTCAATGATGCCATCCAACTATCTTCATCCTCTGTTGCCCCCTACTCCTCCTGCCCCCAATCTTTCCCATCATCAGCGTCCTTTCCAATGATGTAGCTCTTCGCATCAGGTTGCCAAAGTATTGGAGTTTTGGTTTCAGCATCAGTCCTTCCAGTGAATGTTCAGGGTTGATTTCCTTTAGGACTGACTGGTTTGATCTCCTTGCTGTCCAAGGGACTCTCTTTTGTAACTTCTGATTATTTATCGAAAGGGAAGAGTGGAGGAAAAACACCTCTGAGCTGTGGGGTTTGACTCGTAACCTAAAGAAGCTACTAGGTCAAGACTCAAAATGTGCCAGAGAACACTCCTTTGGGTCAGGCAGGCTTGAATCTGTATCCAGCTCTGCTGTAACTCCCTATATGACCTCGAGCAAGTCACTCTCCTCTCTGAGCCTCAGTTTCCCCATAACAAACATAAGGCCCATAGCAGTACCTAACCAGGGGTTGGGTGGATTTAAAAAGTTGATNGGGAAGATCCTCCGGAAAAGGAAATGGCAACCCACTCCAGTATTCTTGACTAGGGAAATCCCATGGGCAGAGAAGCCTAGTGGGTTACAATCCATGGGGTCACAAAGAGTCAGACATGACTTAGCAACTAAACTACAACAACAACAAATCTTTATTAAAATACTGATCTGGGACTTGCCTGATGGTGCAGTAGTTAAGACTCCATGCCTCCTCTGTAGGGAATATGTGTTCCATCCCTAGTCAAGCAACTTAAAATCCCACATACTGCTGTTGGGTGTGGCCAAAAAATATATATATACTGATCTAATCACGCCTCCACTTGGTCAAGACATTTTAATGCTTCCTGTTGATCTTAGGTGAGAGGCAAAACTCCCACACTTGGCCTACAAAGCACCCCAAGACCTGGCCCCTCTGCATCTGCCCAGTACCATCTCCCAGTGTCTGTCACTCTGCGTCCCAGCCACACCGGCCTTACCTCAAGTCCTTGGTCATTAGACTTCCTCCATCCCAAGAGAATTCCATGGACAGAGGAGCCTGATGGGCTACAGTCCATGTGGTCACAAAGAGCTGGACACAACTGGGCGACTAACACTTTTTTTTCGCCTGTGTTGATTCCTCTAAAACAAAGCTTGTCCCCCTCCTCTACCCTCACGACGTTCACATCATTCAGGTCTCAGCTTAAAGTCCTCCAGAGTAACCTTCCCTGTCTTCTCCTCTGCTGAAGACCTCCTATCGGTTCTTTTGGCAGTGGTGTCGGGGTGGGGGGAGCTCCACTGGCTCTCGGTTGCTGTGCGCGCTGGCTTTCTCTAGCTGCGATGCACAGACGTATTGCCGTGGCTTCTCTTGTTGCAGAGCAGGGCTCTGGGGTGCATAGGCTTCAGTAGTTGTGGCTCATGAGCTTAGTTGATACGAGGCATGTGGAATCTTCATGGACCGGGCATGGAACCATGTCCCCTGCATCGGCAGGAGGGTCCTTACCCACTGGACCACCAGAAAAGGCTTCCTATCAGTTCTAACATCTGTTTCTGTGTCTCCATCACTCCTCTGGACTATCAGCTCCACGAGGGAAGGGACCACACCTGCTCCACTCCTGCCTGTGCGCCTGCAGTGCCTGCTAGGTACTCCCAGAGATGTGTGACATCAGTGTTGGACCTTCAGGGACAGCTAGCAGCTTCAGAGCCCCGAGGGTGGGCACACGCAGTCCTCTTGGCTTATATTAACCTGTTTCCTCCTCACACGTGAAATAGATATTATGATTAATATTACCATCCCCAGAAGGGCTCAGCAAGGTGATCAGTTGCCCAAAGTTTGCAAGTTGCCGAGGCGAGGGACAGCTGCAGAATTGACCAGGTGTGGCTTTAGGGCAGCGTACAGAGCCTCTGATCTCAGGGGTCATCTCTGCTGAGCCCACTCCTAGGAGACAGATGGTTAAGGCCTCGGCCTTACATGGAAACCCAGAGCCGCCCGCCTCCAACCAGCCAGCCACCAGCAGCAGGTGACCCACGGCTTTGAGAACGTGACTGTGGACCCAGAGAGGCCAACCCACCAGGAAAGACATCAGCCCACACGTAGGACGAGCCCTTCTTGTTTGCTTTGTATCTGGTTCCCGCTCAGCAGCGCTTGCCAGGGGCTGCCAGGGCTGTGCTTTTTTTATCTAATGGTTAAAATTCTTAGAAGTATTATACTCTGCTTTGCTTGGCAGCACTGCAGAGCATACCTCTGACGCGGCAGGTAACTGGATAGGGTCTCGGTCACAGCAATTTGCTGAACACGGGGTTTTGTGGGCAAAAACACATTACGGCACTCGGGGGTGTCACTCAGGAACGCTGCCAGCCACGGTTGGAATGCTGTGTATCAGAGAGGAAGGGGTATGGGTGGAGGGGCCAGAGGAGAGAGGGAGGCTCGTGTGAGGGGTGCAGGAGCCCTAATGTGCTCAGCAAAGTGGACCCCGAGACTCATCCCAACGTTAACACTCAGCCTGGACCTGAGGGTGAGAACACAGGCTCGGTGTCAGATGGGTCAGGGGTTAGCTCTAGCCTCACTGCCCTGGCTGTGTGACTTTGTAAAAGACAATAAACCTCTCTGAGCCTCATTTTCCTCAAGCATAAAATGAACAAAATCAGAGGGTTTACCTCCTGGGAGTCCTGCAAAATGCACACATAGTATCAATTCTGTTTGGTCCCCGCTCTACCCTCCAGGCCTGGAGCAATGCCGGACACATAGTAGGAACTCAATAGATTTTTTTTTTCTTATGTAGACTTAATTTCTCACAGCTAGAACCTAGAACAGTGTAGGCATGTAGTAGGTGCTAAAATTGTTGATTTGGCTTCATTGTTCGTGTGTGTGTGTGTGCGCACTAAGTCACTTCTGACTCTTTGCGACCCCGTGGACTGTATGTAGCCTGCCAGGCTCCTCTGTCCATGGGATTCTCCAGGCAAGAATACTGGAGTGAGTTGCCATGCCCTCCTCCAGAGGATCTTCCCAACCCAGGGAACCAAAGTCTCTCAGTCTCCTGCATTGGGAAGTATGCTCTTTACCACTTGAACCACCTGGGAAGCCTCTTAATTATTCATAACTGTACCCAAATACCAAACCCAGCACATAGTAGGTAATACTTACTCAAAAAGAGTGGTTTTGAATGCATGAACAAAGCATTTGGCATACGTTATAGTGCTTGATTTATGTTAACTTTCTTTGTGCACTGGACAAAATTTTGTTCCCTCTGCAAGTGTTCCTCAGGGGCTCATACCTGGTTTTCCCTTCCCAGATTCTCCCACACCAACTAGCTGGCTAGTGATTCAATTTAAGTCGGATATGAACCACCCGAGCCAGCATCAGGATCCACCAGTTTAGTGCTCAGTCAGCAAGACTTCCCTCCCTTCAGATGTCAGCCACAAATGGGGTTCCCAGATGACACCTTCTGCTCAAGCAACTGCAAATGTGGGGCTTCTCACAACTCCCAGGTTCCACAATCCACTAGGATGACTCAGAACTCAAGAGAGCCCTTTACTCAGGATTACTTATTATAAAGGATACAACTCAGGAAGAGCCAAACAGAAGACATGAGTAGGGTGAGGTACGAGGGTGAGGGAAGTGGAGAGCTTTGGAGCATGAGTACCACCCTCCCAGCACCTCAGTGTCTTCACCCATGAGTGTCCTTTTTTTTTGACTGTGCTGGGTCTTAGCTGTGGCATGCAGGATTTAGTTCCCTGACCAGGGACCAAACCCAGGCCCCCTGCACTGTGAGCACAGAATTGTAACCAGCAGACCACGAGTGAAGTCCCCTAACCGAATGTCTTTGATCAAGAGCGTTTATGCCCCAGTCTCCAGCCCTTCCCCAGAGACAGGGGGAAGGGCTCAAAGTTCTTACCTCCAATAACTGTTTGGTCTTTCTGGTGACCAGCCCCCATGCTGAAGCTTTTAAGGGGGCCACCCTAAGTCACCTTATCACCATAAACTCTAATATGGTCACAGGAGCTCATTAGGAACAATAAAAGACACTCCTATCACTCAGGAAAAAGCAAGGGCGTTTTAGGAACTCCATGCCAGGAAGCAAGGACAAAAACCAAATCTATCCCTTATTATACCACAGCCCACTGCACACCCGTCACCATCCTGGGCACTGGGTGAACAAGCCAGACAGGGCCCTGGCCGCCCACAGCTCATGGGCCGTCAGATTTGACCCCCAACTCCCAGCTCACTGCAAGCTTCAAGTCTCCTCGAAGGCCCAGCGCCGCACCTGCACAGAGGGAGGAGCAAGAGAAAAAGCCCAGGGCCCTGCCCGTCACGAGCTCACACCCCTTTGAAAAGTGAAAGTGTTTGTCGCTCAGTCGTGTCCATCTCTTTGGAGACCCCATGGACTGTAGCCAACCAGACTCCTCAGTTCATGGAATTCTCCAGGCCAGAATGCTGGAGGGGGTTGCCATTCCCTTCTCCAGGGGATTTTCCCAACCCAGGGATTGAACAAGGGTCTCCTGCATTGCAGGCAGATTCTTTACCGTCTGAGCCATCAGAGAAGGCCCCTTGGGTTGGAGAGAAAAGACGGACATGAGGGCAACTTCAGGAGAGGCGAGCGGCGAACAGAAGAAGGCAGCGCATGGGTGGCGCTGGGACAGAAGTGCGCTGAGAGTCAGAAGATAAACATGGGTCCTGGGACGGGCCGCAGGCCCAACAGCGCTGGGCAGTCTCCAGGAAACCCATGCAAAGTAAATGTATCTTCTTATGGGGGCAGTTGCCATGGCGTGGTGTCAAGCTGACATTTTTGTGCTTTTATTGAAAAGGAAGAATTGCAAACACAATGGGCATAACCAGTGTGTTCCCAGAAACCGTGGGCAAAGGAGGGAGAGGCGATGACAGAGAAAGAGAAGGAAGAGACCCAGAGGCTGAAAGACACAGAGACATCAGCTTCCCCTCAACACCCATAGCAAACGGGGTTGTTTGGAAAGCAAAGCTAAGATGAAGTTAGAAAACCTTTATTACGGCCATATGTGTGGGTGCTAAGTCACTTCAGTCGTGTCTGACTCTGCGACTATATAGACCGAAGCCCACCAGGCTCTTCCGTCCTTGGGATTCTCCAGGCAAAAATACTGGAGAGGGTTGCCATTTCCTCCTCCAGAGGATCCTCCCAACTCCAGGATCGAATCTGCATCTCTTATGCCTCCTGTATTGGCAGATGGCTTCTTTACCACTAGTGACACCTGGGAAGCCCTTATTCAGGCCCATAAGCCTACAAAAAGATGCTCAAGAACATTAGCCTTCAGGAAAATGCAAATCAAAACCACTATGATATGCCCCTTCAGCTACTAAAGTGGCCACAATTAAAAATTCAAACAATAACAAGGGCTGGCAAAGACAGGAAGAAGTGGGAGCACTTGTGCACCGCTGGTGGGACATGAAACGATCCAGCCCCTGTGGGGAACAGTCTGGTGGTTCCTCAAGCAATTAAGCGTAGGATAACCATAAAACCAGTAATTCTACTTCTGTGTAGAGCTGACCCTTGAACAACATGAGGGTTGGGATGCCAACCCTCCAGACCATCAAAAAATCTGCTTCATAACTTTACATCTGGCCCTCCAGATCCATGGTTCCAGGCTTCCTGGTGACTCAGCAGTAAAACATCTACCCACGACACAGGAGCTGCAGGAGACACAGGCTAAATTTCTGGGTCAGGAAAATCCCCTGGAAGAGGAAATGGCAACCGACTCCAGCAGCCTTACCTGGAGAATCCCATGAATAGAGAAGTCTGGCAGGCTACAATCCATGGGGCCGCATGCATCCATGGTTCCACATCCATGAACTCATCTAACCTCATATCACATAGTACTGTTCGGTTCAGTTCAGTCACTCAGTCGTGTTCGACTCTTTGCAACCCCATGAATCGCAGCACGCCAGGCCTCTCTGTTCATCGCCAACACCCGGCGTTCACTCAAACTCATGTCCATCGAGTCAGTGATGCCATCCAGCCATCTCATCCTTGGTCGTTCCCTTCTCCTCCTGCCCCCAATCCTTCCCAGCATCAGGGTCTTTTCCAATGAGTCAACTCTTCGCATGAGGTGGCCAAAGTACTGGAGTTTCAGCTTTAGCATCAGTCCTTCCAATGAACACCCAGGACTGATCTCCTTTAGAATGGACTGGTTGGATCTCCTTGCAGTCCAAGGGACTCTCAAGAGTCTTCTCCAACACCACAGTTCAAAAGCATCAATTCTTCGGTGCTCAG
>SJYV01045092.1:150537-264408 GCA_006410875.1 Neotragus pygmaeus
CCCCCCAAAATAAAGTCTGACACTGTTTCCAATGTTTCCCCATTTCCCATGAAGTGATGAGACCAGATGCCACGATCTTCGTTTTCTGAATGTTGAACTTTAAGCCAACTTTTTCACTCTCCTCTTTCACTTTCATCAAGAGGCTTTTTAGTTCCTCTTCACTTTCTGCCATAAGGGTGATGTCATTTGCATATCTGAGGTTATTGAGATTTCACCCGGCAATCTTGATTCCAGCTTGCACTTCTTCCAGTCCAGCGTTTCTCCTGATGTACTCTGCATAGAAGTTAAATAAGCAGGGTGACAATATACAGCCTTGACATACTCCTTTTCCTATTTGGAACCAGTCTGTTGTTCATGTCCAGTTCTAACTGGACCTGCATACAGGTTTCTCAAGAGGCAGGTCAGGTGGTCTGGTATTCTCATCTCTTTCAGGATTTTCCACAGTTTCTTGTGAGCAGTGCCTTATAAAAGGGATACTAGAGAGAGCCTTTGCTGCTTCCATCAGGTGAGGACACCGCAAGGAGCTGAGGGTGGGGAACCAAGAAGCAGGCCTTCACCAGAATATGAGCCTGCTGGCTTCTTGATCTTGGACTTCTCAGCCTCCAGAAGTGTGAGCAGTAAAATTCTGTTGTTTATAAGCCATCTAGTCAGTGGTATTTCATTACAACTGCTTGAACAGACCAAGGTAAAACCGTCATGTAGTAGGTCACATAGTGGTTATTTCTATTATTCTTTTTTTTTTAGACTTTTCACAATTGAAAAAATTTCAATCATGAACGTGCATATGTTTGTCTGAAAGCTGAAACACTCATAAAGAATTTCTAATGACAAGGGAATGTGCTCATAATCCAATGTTTAACTGAAAAAAGAAATTATGTTACAAAATTGTTCAGTGGCAATTCACCTACACACACAAAAAGTACCCAAAAGAAAATAAATATGCTGTGACATCAGTGTTTGGTATTTCAGAGCAAGGGTGTGGTGATTTTAAAACATGACCTCATGTTCTTTGATCTCCTCTCTCTGAGAAGAGAAACTTGAGGCATCTAAGAAGCACTTTAACCTGGGTGGGTGTGTGTCTGCTTTCACCAATTAGAATACGACAGAAGTGGCCCTATGTAACCTCCCAGACTAGGTCATAAAAGGCCATAGAGTTTCCCTTCATTTGCTAGAAGCTTCTCTCTTGGAGTCCTGAGCCTCTAGGTAAGAAGTACAGCTACCCTGAGGATGCTATACTGTGAGGAAGCCTGAGCCACGAGAGGCTGTGAGTAGGCACTTGATTCAACCCAGCTCAAGAGCCCAAACTGTGAATGAAGAAGCTTTTAGATGATTCCCAGTCCCCAGCTTGAGTTTGTCTAGCGGAGTCTTCAGACGTCATAAAGAAGAAACAAGTCATCCCTGCTGTCCCTTGTCCAAAATCCTGACTCATGGAACCTGTGGTCACAGTTAGGTGGTGTTCTCTGCCAGTAATTTGGGGTGGTGTGTTATGTAGTGATAGATCACTGGAACTGAAGATTTATGGGACATTTTTACTCTTTTAACTTACTTTTCTGGAAACTTCACAATTTTTTATTGAGTTGGTCAAAAAGTTTTTTTGGTTTTTCTGTAATCCTACAGGAAAAACTAGAATGAACTTTCTGGCCAACCCAATTTTATGGCATACGTTTTTTATTATTATGAAAATACTTATAAGGAGGTATTTGCTGAGTGGAAATGGAGAGGAAATAAAGAAAGGAGAATGAAGTAGAAGGAGAGAGGGAGGGAGAAAGCAGAGGATGAATCATTTTTGTGAGAAAGCCTCGACTCCATCCCTTTCAGTAATCACAGAGCTCAGACAAGCTTCCCCTGGACGTTTCTCTCCTCGGTGACCCATTCTTTCGGGCCTTTACTGCTAAAGGACACAGCAGTAAATGACTGAGTTAAACAGCTGGCTGTGGGTTCTGTGTGCAGCTCATTCAACATTTCTGAGCACATTTTCTTACCTGTCAGATGCTGCTGCTGCTGCTGCTAAGTCACTTCAGTAGTGCCCGACTCTGAGCGACTCCATGGACTGCAGCCTGCCAGTCTCCTCTGTCCATGGGGTTTTCCAGGCAAGAGTACTGGAGTGGGCTGCCATTGCCTTTTCTGACCTGTCAGATGAGGCACATGCAAATACATAGACATGGTTGGAATGCGGAAGAAACAGGAAATTTCAAACCCAGGGAAGTTCTTCTTGCTCCGTTAAAGGGTCTAGAATAAGGCCTTGGGAAAATATTAGGAAAAGGGAGCTGCTTCGACCAGCACCCACCTAGGAGTGCTCTATGTGGGCTGCCATGGGGGCCAAGGTGCCAGGCACAGAACAGGGAGACTGGGGACTGAGGCCGAGATTGGCGTGCTCAGGCCCTCCAAGAAACCAAGTGATCCTCCTAGAAACCTCTCACCCCTGCATTCTCTGAACGAAGTCATTCAGAGAAGGAAACCCAACCAGCCAATGTTCTATGCATGGTCCGGCCTTGCCAGCAGCAGCAGGTCTCCCAGGGAAGTATTATTTTAAGTCAGAGCATGTGAGTGAGCTGGGAGCTTGAAAGAAGCAGGTTGGTCACCCATCTGTCCACCCCTCATTCCAGGACCCTGGGTGGCCTAGGCAATGTTAACCCAAACTGTGCCCAGCACAGGGAGAGGGGGCCTGAGCCACGCCTCCACTGGGGGAGCGGCTGGGGTCTTGCCCCTCAAGGCTCTCTGTTGTGCAGAAACTAAAGGAGCTGGCCATTGTGACACCTGCATGACCACCTCCCACGGGGACCTCAGGCCCTCCTTTTTCAGATTTGGCTCTGGTAAGGCTCAACCCAGGGGAGGGGGGCAGGCATGTTTCTGAGATTCTGTGTGAGAGGACGTAACCTTTACCAACCTTTTGAATTGCTCTGCTGCTGCAAACTGTGACCTGACTGTTGGGAGGGGGGTACCTTTTTCATCACCAAGGTCAATTTTCTTTCCAATTCCAAAGAAAGGCTATGCCAAAGAATGCTCAGACTACCACACAATTGCATTCATCTCACATGCTAGTAAAGTAATGCCCCAAATTCTCCAAGCCAGGCTTCAGCAATACGTGAACCGTGAACTCCCTGATGTTCAAGCTGGTTTTAGAAAAGCCAGAGGAACCAGAGATCAAATTGCCAACATCCGCTGGATCATGGAAAAAGCAAGANAAAGTGAAATTTTCAGCCCCGACAAGGTTATTAATACTCATGCCAAAATTAGCACCCTGGTTGGAAGGAGTGGGACCTTAGCACTTGGGTTGGAGTCAACGTGCTCAGGAATTTTGAAACCTTAGATCCTTCTGACCCCTCTCGTCCTAGAAGTGGCCCCTCCTTTCTTAAAAGCCACTGCTTTCCTTTGCACAAAGATGGTGCAGAAGCCACTACCTTTTAAGACAGGATTTACTCCTACCTTTCCTCCTGGTGACCACCAGTGACAAGGATCAAGTCACAATCTGGCCACTATGAGGGGGAAAGATTATACCCCCAAAGGAGCTATGGAATCTCATCCACCAGCTAAATACTGGCAGGAGCCAGGAGAATATAATGGAATTAGACTAAAAAAAAAAAAATTCCAGAGTTGTCAGGGAAGATGACAGAGGAATGAATCAGACCACTCATAGACTTTAGCATCTTAGAGCGAATATGCTATGTAAGGCTAAAATACCTACCAGCTACTTATGTTCCATGGAAACCCCAGAGTACACTCCATTTACGAATGTAATAAGGAATGCTGTGGGGAGGTGACACCAGCGTCACTAAGAAGGTCACTGCGTTTAGGCAGTCCTATACAGAAGGCAATGGCAACCCACTCCAGTACTCTTGCCTGGAAATCCCATGGATGGAAGAGCCTGGTGGGCTGTAGTCCATGGGGTCGCTAAGGGTCAGGCGACTTCACCTTCACTTTTCACTTTCATGCATTGGAGAAGGAAGTGGCAACCCACTCCAGTGTTCTTGCCTGGAGAATCCCAGGGACGGCGGAGCCTGGTGGGAGGCCGTCTATGGGGTGGCACAGAGTTGGACACGACTGAAGCGACTTAGCAGCAGCAGCATACAGAAACTACATGGAAGGTGGAAGATGCTGTTTTAGAACCGACTGCAATGGGGATAATGAAATACTGAATAGGTGGTTAACCAGCAAAAACAGAATGAATGNGGCACAGAGTTGGACACGACTGAAGCGACTTAGCAGCAGCAGCATACAGAAACTACATGGAAGGTGGAAGATGCTGTTTTAGAACCGACTGCAATGGGGATAATGAAATACTGAATAGGTGGTTAACCAGCAAAAACAGAATGAATGTAATTATTATAAAGAAAAGCAAAACCAAAGTGGAACCCTGAGAGCATAAGCCAAAGAAAGATTATCGAAATCATTAATAGAAAAAGACATCGTCAGGGGCAAGATAGATGAGGAACTAGGTGACCCTAGTGGTAACAAATCCCCCTGCCAGTGCAGGAGACCTTAAGAGACACAGCGATCCCCGGGTTGGGAAGATCCCCTGGAGGAGGGCATGGCAACCCACTCCAGGATTCTTGCCTGGAAAATCCCATGGACAGAGGAGCATGGTGGACTAGAATCCACGGGGTCGCAAAGAGTCAAACACGATCAAAGCAATTTAGCATATACAAGCANGGGAAGATCCCCTGGAGGAGGGCATGGCAACCCACTCCAGGATTCTTGCCTGGAAAATCCCATGGACAGAGGAGCATGGTGGACTAGAATCCACGGGGTCGCAAAGAGTCAAACACGATCAAAGCAATTTAGCATATACAAGCAAATGAAATCAAGAATGGATTATCAGAAGGCCAAGGGTAGCCATCCTGGTCATGATTCCTTGGCCAGTTTCTGGATCTGAGCCAGTTTTCAGACCCAGAAACCACTGACTAAACAAGAGGCTAGGTCACCGTAATGAAGAGCCCCCAGTGTCATGGCAAGTATGCATGGAAATAATTCCCCCATTTTCTCTCCAGAGGTATCTACAGTCATTTATTTCTCTAGTAGATAACCATACACTAGAGAAAGAGAAATGCTCTTCCATTTCAGCAACTTTCAGATATAGGCTCTGAATTAATGCTGATACTCAAGAAACTGAAGTAGTACTATGCCCTCACTAATAGAGAAGGACAGATAGGGGCCAGCAATAAATGATATCCTGGCCCATGCTGGAATCCCTAGACCCATCTATTGGTCATTTCCCCAGCCACAAATGTGGAATGGAAATATACATTCATGGTGGTTGTTACAACCCCCTCACTTTGGCCTATGGTATAAGAGCTATCACAGTGATGAAGGCTATGTGAGAAGCCTCTGACACCACCCTCCCATTTTGGCCAAGGAAACTAAATAGAAAATAATATTGTGGCCCAGGAAGAATGGCAGAGGTGAGTACCAGCCTTAAAACCTAAAGGGCATGGAGCTGTGGGATCTATCTTATTCCCATTTAATTCACTGATCTGATTCCTGAGTAACAGATGGATCCTGGAATATGATAGTAAACAATTGTAAACTCAAGCAAGTTGCGTCTGCTGACTGATGTGTAATCCTTGTTAAACACAATCCCCAGAACCAGATTGATCAACAAAATCTCAAAATTTTTCTAAAATATAAGCTTACACATAAAAGCAAGATACTAAGTGATATGACCATGTGAAGATTTTAGACACAAGAGGCAATATTATATACTATTTATTGCTGGACAAAACTGTAACAAAGTTATAAAAATGTGAGCTGCCTCACCAAAAAAATCACAGTGGTAGTTTCTGAGGAAAGGAGGAAAAGAATGAATACATAAGGGCTTCTGAAAGGACTTTCATGTTTTAAGTGGTATAGTGTATCTTTTATTTTTGAAAAACAATTTGAAGTAGAGATAACAAAATTTTGTCATATGTTAGTTCTGGGTGGTGGGCATATTGATAATTGTTAGGTTATAACTTTCTGGATGTTATACATTTTTTCTGAGCTTAAAGAAATCGCAATACAGTATGATCAGCTTTCTGATAGATGTGTGAAGGAATGCAGAGTTCTCATGATAGAGCAAGTGATCCTTGTCTCTGGAGTATCAAGAGAGAAGCAGTCCATCAGTGTTCCAGACTCAGGAAGTGTTGAAGCCAAGCAAATCCTCCAAGACCAGTGCAGTGGGACCACTCTGGTGCGCTCAGAACAGCCACTGGGTCTTCCCCACTCGTTCAGTGGGTAAAGAATCCACCTGCAATGGAGGAAACACAGGAGACATGCATTCAATTCCTGGGTTGGGAAGATCCCTTGGAGAAGGAAATGGCAACCCACTCCAGTATTCTTGACTGAAGAACCCCATGGACAGAGGAGCCTATTTGGCTATAGTCCAAAGGATCACATATGACTGAGCGACTACAGACACACACAGAACAGAAGGTGTGAGAAAAACAGTGGGGACTGAGGCTGGGTAGCCAGAAAGGAACAGACTGGGCAGAGCCATAAACACCCACATAGAAGTTCGAGATCCAGGTCAACCTGGGATCTTCCAGGAGCTTCAGCCCCAATCCAGGGACTTCACACAGACACACAGGAGACTCCATGTAGAAAAATAAACACTAAATTGTGCAACATGTGGCCACATCTGGCCCAGATGTGCATTTTTCTGGATCTGGTGCCCTATAATAAAGACACCAAATAACGTACTTTCTTGACATAATGAACCACTTTAGGCCATGGCCCTGTAATCAGACCAAGCTGGGATCATATTTATGCTCCACAATCCACCACTTAGCCTTGAACAAGACACTGACCTCCCTGAGCCTCAGTNTGCCCTATAATAAAGACACCAAATAACGTACTTTCTTGACATAATGAACCACTTTAGGCCATGGCCCTGTAATCAGACCAAGCTGGGATCATATTTATGCTCCACAATCCACCACTTAGCCTTGAACAAGACACTGACCTCCCTGAGCCTCAGTTTCCTCATCCATAAACTATGGATGACAATAGACCTTCCTGTAGGGTGGCCGGGAAGATGCAGTGGGGTGCACAGGAGCGCTGGGTGCAGTGCCCAGCACAGAGCAAGCCCTCCATGAGTGCCAACCTGCACATCACTGGCAAGGACCCACCCAGAGCCTCTGGCCAGGTATCCTTCCCCAGAAAAAGTCACTCTGCCTTGGGAATTAGTGTGGAAAGGAGCCATTTATAGGCCGTCCCCAAATTCCTCACTCCTCACACAGGAGGGGATGAAAGTGTTCCTTAATTGGTACCACAAAGACTTTTCCACGGAGAAAGAAATAGAACGTCTAAATTAAAGGCAGGTTTCTCCACAGGAGGGGCATCTGGCCCGGAGTCAGAGCCCCACAGCTGAGCCCTTTTCCAGGAGGGAGGCCGGGGCGGAGGGAGTGCTATCCAGAGAGCATCTGCACCCCACCCAAGCTCGCCAAAGTGTCCCCATGTTTGGGATCTGAGGGGCACCCATGGATGGGTTGCAATGCCATTGTTGCATGGTCATACCTCCAGCCACAGCTTGGCCTGGTTGTTTCGCTGTGATGGGATCCCAGAGAATAAGACAGCATCTCGAAGAGTCCAGTCCAGCAGGTGGGCTGAGCTCCACCTGAGGAAGCTAGAACCCCAGCTAGGCCCACTAAGGCACTGGGAGGAGGAGGGCCTTCAGCACACCAAGGTGAAAGCAAGTACCAATCGGAGACCCACTGAGTGGTGTCCTGGTGCATGGCTGGGTCTCATGAATTGACTCTAGCTTAAGAAAGAACTGGGGGACCCAAAGATAGGTATAGGCTTCAAGATGATCAGAAGCCCAGCGCTAGAGCTAGATAAGCATTCGATCATGTGTTCATTTGTCAAGAAGCATTTGGGAGGCCCATGACAAGGGCTTCCCAGGTGGCACTGGTAGTAAAGAACCAGCCTAACAATGCAGGAGAAGAAAGAGATGCAGGCTCAATCCCTGGGTCAGGAAGATCCCCTGGAGGAGGGCATGGCAACCCACTCCAGTATCCTTGCTTGGAGAATCCCAGGGATAGAGGAGCCTGGCGAGCTACAGTCCATGGGATCGCAAAGAGTCGGACATGACTAAAGTCACTTAGCACTCNCTGGGTCAGGAAGATCCCCTGGAGGAGGGCATGGCAACCCACTCCAGTATCCTTGCTTGGAGAATCCCAGGGATAGAGGAGCCTGGCGAGCTACAGTCCATGGGATCGCAAAGAGTCGGACATGACTAAAGTCACTTAGCACTCATAGACGACCTCCCCCAGGGCCCAGGGACTCAACAGTGACATGAGCTGGCCTCCTGGAGGCCAGCGAAGTAATGTGAAATAATGCATTATACCTGACTTGCATGCATGTTGCTGTGGGACTGTCTCCCCATCCACTCCCATCTCAGGCCACCTCTGCCCCTGGGCCTGGTGAGGGTCTATGACAGATGGCCCCAGATGGAGGGAGGATAGGCCTCCAGGAACCAAAGCCAGGCAGATTTCAGACCAAATCCTTGCCCTACAGAAAGGAAATGCTAGGTCCCAATTCCACCCTTGGCCCCTAATGAAATCACTGAATCAGGCAAGGATTATCAATTGATTGGTTAAAACCTTCAGGTGAACAGTGGATGCATAAGCAGACATTTGAATTATGCAAAGAAAGGCCCTACAGATTTCTTTATGACTTAGGAGGAAAGAAACAGAACTGGAAGGGTTAATCCCACCTTGACCCAAGAGTCACTCTTGCATCAACAATACGTGAAAGTGAAAGCTGCTCAGTCATGTCGAACTCTGTGCGACCCTGTGTATTATAGCCTGACAGACTCCTCTGTCCAGGGGTTCTCCAGGCAAGAATACTGGAGTGGGTTACCATTTCCTTTGCAAGGGGATTTTCCCAACCCAGGGACTGAACGTGGATCTCCTGCACTTCAGGCAGACTCTTTACCATCTGAGCCACCAGAGAAGCACCAACGATAGGACCCCCACAAAGCGTGTCCTCAGGTGATACAGGGGGACGCTCTCGGCATTTCTCATGACATGCTCCAGCCAGCAAAAGTTTACCTGGGGCCATCGAACTTCAGATTCGACGCCCAGGTCACAGGGTGTACAGTGGATAAGGGAACAAGCTAAATGGTACCTAAAGGAAGCCACCACCCTAGTCCAGAGAGCAGAATCTTCTGCCAGATGATAGAGCCACTGTCTTCAACCAGCCGCAGTAAAAAGCACTGTGATGGATGGAAAGCAATGGAAAAGACATGTGCCCGGAGGACTGAAAGGTCCTAGACAAGACCCTGCTTTGGACAAACCAGCTGAAACACATTGCTAAGACAACCGCTCCCCTCACTAAATATGGGCCAGGTATAACATGATATTTAGAAATAATTATTTTAAGTGGGATTGTGTTGTTTTAGCTCAATGGGAAATGCTCTGATTTTTTTGAAGATGCACACTTGAATATCAAAATAATTCCAGAATGTTCAGAGTTGCTTGTTGTAGACAGAATTCCAAGATGGCTCCCAAGATTCTAATCTAGAATTCCTGCTCAGAGTATAACTATAATGGGATATTACTCCTGTGATTAGGTTGTGTTATGTGACAAAGGTGAAGAGATTTTCCAGATGTCCCTAATCACCTGACTTTAATCAAAGGGGAGATTATCCTGGGTGGGCCTGACCTAATTGGGTGAGCACTTTACAGTCAGAGGTCAGAGATAGAGAAGTCAGAGAGATTTTAAGCAGCAGCAGATGTACCCCTGTTGGCCTTGAAGAAGCAAACTGCAATGTTGTGGAGAGGGTCATGTGGCAAGGAGCAGACGGTGACCTCTGAGAGCTAAGAACTTCAGTCCAACAACCACAAGGAACTGAATTCTGCCAACAATTCTATACACTTAGCAGAGGATCCCAAGGTTAAGATGAGACCCAGCCTTAGCAGACACCTTAGTTCTAGCCAGATGAGACTGGTAGCCAAGGACCCCACTAATCCCTGCCTTTGACACCTAAACTATAGAAGCTGTGAGATAATATATTTATGTTGTTTTAAGCCATTAAGTTTATGGCAATTCGTGGTGTAGCCACTGAAAACTAACACACTTATTTATTCATATTCACCAAAAGCCAGAATTATCCATCAACAAGAAACTAGATAAACAAACTGTGAAACATTTACAAAATGGAATAACACTCAGCAATAAGAAGAAATGAACTACTGATATAGGTAACAACTTGGATGACTCCCAAAAACATTATGTTGCTTAAAAGAAGCGAGACACAAAAGACTGTGAGTTTATATGTATATTCCATGATTCCATTTACATGATATTTAAGAGCAGGCAAAAACTAATCTATACAATAGAAATCAGAACTATAGCCCCCTGTGTGTGGGAAAGGAGAGGATTTATTGAAGAGGGGAATCATGAACTTTCTGGGGTAATGAAAATATTTTATATCTTCATTAGGATATAGATTTTATGTGAATATTACTCATTTGTGAAAATTCATCAAACTAAACATTAATACTTATGATCATACATTTTGGGACTTCTCTAATGGACATGAGTTTGGGTAGACTCCGGGAGTTGGTGATGAACAGGGAGGCCTGGCGTGCTGCGGTTCATGGGGTTGCAAAGTCGGACATCACTGAGAAAAGGAACTGAACTGAACTGGTGGTCCAGTGATTAAGCCTCCATGCTTCCGACACTGGGGGTGTGGGTTCAATCCTTGGTTGGGGAATGAAGATTCTACATGTGGAGGGGGGTGAGCAAAAAAATAATAATCATATGATTTACTGTATGTAAATTATTCCTCAAGGCCTCCTTGGTGGCTCAGTGGTAAAGAATCTGCCTACCATGCAGAAGACACAAGAGACGTGGGTTCAATCCCTAGGTCACAAAGATCCCCTGGAGAAGGAAATGGTAAGCCCACTCCAGTATTCTTGCCTGGGGAAATGCCATGGACAGAGGAGCCTGGCAGGATACAGTCCATGGGGTTGCAAAAGAGTCAGACTTGACCTAGTGACTAAAAAAAAACAACAATAAATTATTCCTCAACTTTAAAATAATAACTCTCCCTTAGGTGTTTAGAGGTTGGCAGATGGTTCTTCCTGAATCTGGGGACAAGAGAGCAGTGGGTGGAGGGGATAATTCAATATGCTCACACTTGCGTTGGCACACACATGCAAACACACACACAGATGGTGGCATTCCAGGCTGAGTCAGGTTCCCCTTTGGCCTTTGCCTCATTTAACGTGGAGAAGGCAGCTGCCTTCCAGCTCCCAGGTCACTGCTCTGTATGTCCGCCTGTCAAGATAAGGAGGCCAAGGCAGATGCTGCTAATTACCTGGCCTTTCAAGTGGTCCTGGGGCCTCACATCGGGCTCCATCTCCAGCATCCAGCTCGAGCCAATAAAAGCCAGATAAAATCACAAAGGGCTAACTTGGTGGCCAGGGCTTGACAGGCTGCACATGACGAGGGGTGGGGGCAGGACGAGGACATGGGCAGGAGCAGGGGCAGGAGACGAGCCTCGCTGACCAGGGCAGAGAAGGTGGAAATGCCATCCTCTCCCTGTGGCAAACTGCTTCTGCTCTGGCTGAGCCCGGAGCACGTCCTGGGTGTATTTCGCAACTTGAATTTAAGTTGTTTTCCTGAGCACCCAGGGAGGCAGGCACCACCTCCCATGCCAGCCATCAGCCAGAGTCAGAGCCACCTTGGGGGGTTCATGCAGGTGTGGAAACGCCAAGCGTGCACCCCGGATTTCCAGTGGTCCTGCATCCCACAGGAGCCAAGTTGTACCCCCAGAAGGTTTGTGGGAGAAGAACCTATTGCAAATGTTGCTGGGGGGAGACCTAGCTCAGGAGGCATTTGGGACTGAGCAGAATGGACAGTCATATAACACTTGAGGGGCTTTTTTAAAAAGCTCTATTTACTTATTATATTCTAGTCTGCGCTGTGCAAGCTTTTCTCTAGTTGTCGTGAGCGGGGCTTCTCATTGCAGTGGCTCCTCTTGTTGCAGAGCATGGGCCTTACGGCAGAGGCTCAGGAGTTGCGGGACTCGGGCTTAGTTGCTCTGTGGCATGTGGGATCTTCCCAGACCGAGGATCAAACCCACGTCTCTCACACTGGCAGGCAGATTCTTTACCACCGAGCCACCAGGGAAGCCCTTAGAGGGACTTCTGAAAAGCCCTCATCCTTCTGCCCTGTTACTTTGTCTGAAATCCCACCATTGGTGCTTCAGTCACTAAGTCCTGTCTGACTCTTGCGACCCCATGGACTGTAGCCTGCTGGGCTTCTCTGTCCATGGGATTCTCCTGGCAACAACACTGGAGTGGTTTGCCATTTCCTTCTCCAATCCCACCGTTAAAGAGAGGCATTTCCTTGAGTTACAAAGGCCTTTGTGTGCATGCGTGTGTACTCAGCTGCCTTAGTCATGTCCAACTCTTTGCGACCGCNCAACAACACTGGAGTGGTTTGCCATTTCCTTCTCCAATCCCACCGTTAAAGAGAGGCATTTCCTTGAGTTACAAAGGCCTTTGTGTGCATGCGTGTGTACTCAGCTGCCTTAGTCATGTCCAACTCTTTGCGACCGCATGGACTGCAGCCCACCAGGCTCCTCTCTCCATGGGATTCTCCAGGCAAGAGTACTGGAGTGGGTTGCCATGAACTCCCCCAGAAGATCTTCCCGGCCCAGGGATCAAACCCACATCTCCTGCATTGGCAGGCAGTTTTTTTACCACTAAGCCACCTGGTAAGCCCTATAAAGGCCGTTAGAACCCCTTTATTAAAATGCAAGTTCTGGGGAGATGTCACCCTTTAAATCTCATATCTTGGGGAGTAACATCCTTAAGTCATGGAGGAGGAAGAGTGGTGAGATCTCACAGAGATGGGCCTCAGTTTCCCCATCTGAGACCTTGGAACCAGATGACCTCTCAGCTTAAGGCAAAAAAAAAGGTGAGCCTGCCCTTCCCATATCTTATCTCTGCCTCCTCCATCAAAGACTGCAACCAGCAGCCCTGCAAGCTGGATTCAGCCAGCGGACATGTTTGGTTTGGCCTGCAGAGTGTTTGAAGAGAATTGGGTCCAACATTTAAAAATGGACGGATTTCACATTTTTTAAATGCCAAATGTTCTGCTTCTTGAGGGAAACGGGAAACTCTGAGGGCACTGGGCTCGCATCCCCACATGGCAACAATTGCTCTATGCCAAGGCCAGCTGCCCCGTGTAGTAGGGCCGGCCGATTCCTGCTCGTCTCAGTCCTCACCACCCCTCAGTGTTCGCCCCCGGCTCTCTTGGCTCATTTCCTTGCCTTGCCTGACCCTTCCAGGTATCCAAGGCAGCAACCCATTCTGGACGGGCCTGACTGGCAGCCCCTCACAGCACAGTAGACGAGTGACCCCCAGCTCCGTGCTGTCCACGGGCTCTACCACAAACACTGTTCGGCTCCCTCTTTGGAAAGCTGGAATAGAACTGGGGAGAGCGTGATGCTGAGAGCCCTTTGAAGGCGATGCCGTGGGATTATTTTGCTGAACATGAAAAGCCCAAGGCAGCAGGGCCACTGATGTGTTTTTGCAAATTCCAGCAAATTAAAAAAATGTGTGTGCAGAATTCAGTTTGGGGGCCAGGGCCTGGCTTTCATGAAAGCATAAATTGTTGGCCAAGACAAAGCAGCAGATTAACTTTTACAGAATATGTTTCTCTCCAGGATGCGGCTCCCACGAGCAGGCTCCTCATCTCTGTGACGAGTGATGCCGCTTCAGCCTTTATCTGCAGCCAGTCAAGCTGCTGAGGCCAGCGGCAAGCCTGTAGTAGGACTTTAAATGGCTCGGCAGCAAATGTCAAAACTGTTTGATCTGCTTTTAGAAAATCACCTTTCAAGGCACTGGAAGACACTTGACACTTTGCAAAGAGATTAGAAACTTTTCAGCTGACTTGGAAAAAGGGCCCAGTCAGGTTTGATTCCAGTGGAAGCAGGAGGAGACCCCAGTGGTGCCCAGGGCCAGTAAGCCTGAAGCCCGTGGCTTCACTTTCAAAGGGAGAGCCAGCTCCCAGCATGGCCTCAGCTCCCAGCACCTGCCCTTGGCCTCTAGGATGATCCCCCAGAGCTAGCCTTTGTTCACTCTCAGGGAGAGGAGATGGCTAGCAGGCAGGGTTGATGTTCAAAGTAACAACTGGGAAGTTGTAGATCTCAGCATTCAGCAGACTGCCAATAGCCTGCCCTGCTGTCCCAGCCCACCAGCTGGTCTGGAGGGCACAGATAGACATGCAGAACTCGGGGCAGGGCCTGAGCTGGCTGATCAGAAGGAAACTGGATCAGTCAACGCAGGTACTTAGGACATGATGAGAGGGGTCATGCAATGTCACCACTGCCCGCTCTTCCTTCCCCAGGCTGTCATGACCGTCCTTCCCTATCATACGCCCTGTCCCTCCACTGCCCTGAATCTGCACTAACAACCTCTGGCATTACAGCAACTGCTTTGCAACTGATCCCCGCCCTCTGCCCTCCTTCACCCTGTGCAAGGCCACCAGCTGGATTTTCCTAAAGTTTTCTTCTACTCTTCACTCACCTACCAGGCCAAACTCCTGACATGCGAACTTCCATAGTCTTCCCCCAATCATAGTGACTACTGCGGCTTGCTATATTTCAGTCATACGTCAAGGGTTCTGTGCGGTTTAACTAAGTTAATGCCAACTCTTTCTTACTGGCCTCATTTTACAGCTGAGAAAATTGAGGCTTAAAGATTAATTGGTTTGGGGACTTCCCGGTGGCTAAGACTGCATGTTCCCAGTGCAGAGAGTCTAGGTTCAATCCCTGGTCAGGGAACTAGATCCCACACACTGCTGCTAGAAGTTTCAAAGGGCTGCAATTAAGAGTTCACAACTAAAAGATCTCATGTGCTTCAACTGAGATCAGCATAGCCAAATGAAGAAGCAAAAATCATATATTTTGTAAAAGATCATTGGTTTACCTGAGGTCACAGAGCTAGCAAGTGGGACTCAGACTGGGCCTCCCTGATCTAAAACCATGTGCAGTACCAGCAGGCCATACTCATGATTCCTCTTCTCAGAAAACATTGCCAGAAAAACCCCATCTTCTAAAATCATGTCAGGGACTTCCGTGGTGGTCTAGAGGTTAAAAATCCGCTGTCCAAGACAAGGAACACATATTGAATTCCTGGCCAGGGAACTAAGATCCCACATGTCGCAGGGCAACAAAGCCTGCAAGTCACAAGTACTGAGCCCCCACACTCCGCAGCCAGAGCACCATAGCTGGAGAAAACTCTGCCCGCCACAATGAAGAGCCTACATGCCTCGACTGGGACCCAACCTAGCCAAAAATAAATAAATAAATATTTTAAAAAATAAACATAAATAAGATCGTGGTGAAGCTCAATAAAATCTCTAGGCTGTACTCACACACCCCCAGTTAGCCATCTCTACAGTGAGTTGTTGTTCAGTCACTAAGTGCTGTCCAACTCTGCAACTCCATGAGCTGTAGCGATCCAGGCATCCCTGTCCTTCACTATCTCTCAGAGTTTGCTCAAATTCACCTCCATTGAGTCAGTGATGCTATCTAACCAACTCATCCTCTGCCACCCCCTTCTCCTTTGCCTTCAATATTTCCCATCATCAGGGTCTTTTCCCATGAGTTTGTTCTGCCCATCAGGTGGCCAAAGTACTGGAGCTTCAGCTTCAGCATCAGTCCTTCCAATGAATGTTCAGGGTTGATTTCCATTAGGATTGACTTGTTTGATCTCTTTGCTATCCAAGGGACTCTGAAGAGTCCTCCAGCACCACAATTCCAAAGCATCAGTTCTTCGGTGCTTAGCGTTCTTTATGGTCCAACTCTCACATCCATACATGACTACTTGAAAAACCATAGCTTTGACTGTACAGACCTTTGTTGGCAAAGTGATGTCTTTGCTTTTTAATACACTGTCTAGGTTGAAACTAAAAAAAAAAAAAAAAAATACCACATTACGGCAGCTAGGGAAGTGCTTAATAAGCAGTCTGCTAAATTTTAATAAGAAAATGTGTAACATTTCTTACCTGCCCATCATCCCCCATTCTCCAGCTCAGTGGCAGCCATGTGGACAGCTGCCTGCGTTTTTGGTGTGGCTTGCTGGATGGGGCTGGAGGACAATATAGAACTTGTTCTCAAAAAGTTGTAGTGGTGTGTTTCCTAGTTCCCCGTAGGACTAGCACAGAAACTGATCTTTGTTTTGTCCCCCTCGGGATGGAGTGGCTTTCTACGTGGACTCTGTAGAAAGCATTACACCACCTATAACTACCTGGGTGGACAGACAAGCCAGTAGTTGACAGACGTATAAGTCTGGGAAGAAGGAGGATAAGGGGAAAGATTCTTGGGGCAATGAGAGTTTCAAAGGACTACCACATATACCAGAGAATCTGGAGTGCAACTTGCATGCCAAGGGCTGGATACTCAGAAAAGATCCAACAGAACTGTGGACTTCCACCTTTGGCTGACCTTTGGCATCTGTGCAAGCTGGAGGTGAAAGTTAAGACAGAACTGTATACACCTGGCTTAGCATTAAAAGAGGAATCCAGCTTAGAGCTGATCTGCAAAGACCAGAAGAATATATTTCTTCTTTTTGGCTCTTGGCATTTAAGGAAGTCTCTCAGACCACTGGCTAACCACTGAGCTAAAGGAACAGAGGCTGCAGTGACCATGCATAATAAGGAACACAATATTTGCAAAAAATGCTTTGGAAAAGTCATTAAGCAAAATATCACTCCAGCCCTCAAAATCAGCAACAGGAGACTTCTCTGGTTGTCCAGTGGTTAAGAATCTGCCTCCCAACTCAGGGGAGGCAAGTTAGATCCTCATCGGAGAACTAAGATCCGGCATGCCTCCAGGCAACTACTGCACCTGCTCACCCCAACTAGAGAGAGCACACACAACAGCTACTGAGCCCATGTTCTCTGGCGCCTGAATGTCACAACTAGAGAGAAGCCCATGCACCGCAACAGAGAACACGCGTGGCACAGCAAAAGCTCCCACATGCCGCGATGAAGAGCCCGCCTGCCGCAGGTAAGACCCAACACAGCTAAACTAAACAATTTTTTAAAATCAGCAACAGCAGTCCCTGGGGAGAATCTGATTTCAAGAGTTACTATATTATATTATTGCCAAAGAATTGGAGCTTCAGCTTCAGCATCAGTCCTTCCAATGAATATTCAGGATTGATTTCCTTTAGGATTGACTGGTTTGATCTTCATACTGTCCAAGGGACTCTCAAGAGTCTTCTCCAGCATCACAATTCAAAAGCATCAATTCTTCAGTGCTTGGTCTTCTTTATGGCCGAGCTCTCACATCCATACACGGCTGCTGAAAAAAAACCAGAGCTTTAGCTAGACAGACCTTTGTCAGTAAAGTGATGTCTCTACTTCTTGATATGCTGTCTAGGTCTGTCATAGCTTTCCTTCCAAGGAGCAAATGCCTTTTAATTTCATGGCTGCAGTCACTGTCCATAGTGATTCCGAAGCCCAAGAAAAGAAAATCTGTTACTGCTTCCACTTTCCCCCTTCTATTTGCCATGAAACGATGGAACTGGAGGCCATGATCTTAGTTTTTTGAATGTTGAGTTTTAAGCCAGCTTTTTCACTCTCCTCTTTCACTCTTATGAGGCTTTTTAGTTCTCTTCACTTTCTGCCATTAGGGTGGTATCATCTGCTTATATGAAGTTGTTGATATTTCTCCCAACAGTCTTGGTTCCAGCTTAGTGGACATTTCACATGATATACTATGCATATAAGTTAAATAAGCAGGGTAACAATATACAGCCTGTCATACTCCTTTCCAAATTTTGAACCAGTCAGTTGTTCTATGTCCAGTTCTAACTGTTGATTCTTGACCCACATACAGGTTCCTCAGGAGACAGGTAAGATGGTCTGGTATTACCATCTCTTTAAGAATTTTCCACAGTTTGTTGTGATCCACACAGTCAAAGGCTTTAGAATTTCTTTGTAAATATATATAAAAGAGAGAATAGAAAAACAATAGAGGAAATCAACGACACAAAATGTTCATTATTTGAAATGATCAACAAAACTGATAAATTTAACTTATATGACTAAGGAAAAAAGAAAGAAAACTCAAGTGAGTCAGAATTGGCAGTGGGGCCATCACTACCTACTTTATAGAAAGAAAGCAGATTAAAAGAGAATGCTATGAACAATTAAGTGACAGCAAACTGAATACTCTAGATGAAAGAGACAAACCCTAGAAACACACGAACTGCCAAAACTCACTAAGAAAGAAATATAAAATTTGAACAGACCTACAAAAAGTAAGGAGATTGAATTAGTAATCAAAATATCTCAACAAAGAAAACCCCAGGACCAAACAGCTTCACTAGTCAATTCTGTTAAACATTTAAAGGAGAATGAACACTAATTCTTTTCAAAGTTTTCCCAAAATTTGAAGAGGAAGAAATACTTCCTGCTTATTCTATGAGGCCAGAATTACTCCAATACCAGACAAAGACAGTATAAGAACACTTCAGGCCAATATCTCTTATGTATATAGATGCAAAATCCTAAACAAAATGCTAAGAAACTAAATTCAGCAACATATTAAAAGAATCACACACCATAAACAAGTAGGATTTGTCTCTAGAATGCACAGATGGTTCAACACAAGAAAATCTATTAATGTAACACATTAATAGAATGAGGAGGAAAAAACATATCACCTCAACTGATGCAGGAAAAGCATTTGCAAAATCCAACATCCTTTGGATAAAATAGAACTTCCTCATCATGATAAAGATTATATATGAAAAGCCCACAGCTAACATCTTATTCAATAGTGAAATACTGAAAGCCTTTTCCTTAAGATCAGGAACAAGACAAGAAGTCTGTTTTTATCATTTCTGTGAAATATAATATTGGAAGTTCTATCCAGAGCAAGTAGGCCAGAAAAAGAATCAAAGGATATCCAAGTTGGAAAGGAAGAAATAAAATTATCTCTATTCACAGATAACATGATCTTATAATTAGAAAACCCAAAACAATCCATATGGGGGAAAAAAGTTAGAGCTGATAAACAAATTTAACACAGTTGTAGGATATAAAGTGAAGTCGCTCAGTCATGTCCGACTCTTTGTGATCCCATGGACTGTAGCCCACCAGGCTCCTCAGTCCATGGGATTTTCCAGGCAAGAGTACTGGAATGGGTTGCCATTTCCTTCTCCAGGGTATCTTCCCAACCCGGGGATCGAACCCAGGTCTCCCACATTGCAGACAGACGCTTTACCATCTGAGCCACCAGGGAAGCCCTGTAGGATATAAAATCAACATACAAACATTGCTGTATTTCTATAAGCTAACAATGAACAGTCAAAAATTAATAAAATAATTCTATTTACCATAGCAATTAAAAAATAGGAATAAATTTAACCAGTGAAGTGAGAGATTTATATACTGAATATGATAAAATATTGCTCCAAGAATAAAAATGATCTAATAAATGGAAAGACATGCTGTGGATTAGAAGACTTAATATTGTTAAGATGGCAATAATTAACTTATAGATTTAATGTAATCTCTATCAAAATCCTAACAGTGTTTTCTGCAGAAATAGAAAAAGTCATCCTAAAATTCATATGGAAATTTAAGGGACTAAATAATCAAAAGAATCTTGAAAAAGAGCAAAGTTGGAGAATTTGCTCTTCACAATTTCAAAACATACTATAGGTTCGATTACATTGTTGCTGGGAATGCAAACTAGTACAGCTGCTATGGAGAACAGTGTGGAGATTCCTTAAAAAAATGGAAATAGAACTGCCTATGACCCAGCAATCCCACTGCTGGGCATACATACCAAGGAAACCAGAACTGAAAGAGACACGTGTACCCCCTTGTTCATCACAGCACTGTTTATAATAGCCAGAACATGGAAGCAACCTGGATGTCCATCAGCAGATGAATAGATAAGAAAGCTGTGGTACATATACACAATAGAGTATTACTTAGCCATTAAAAAGAATACATTTGAATCAGTTCTAATGAGGTGGATGAAACTGGAGCCGATTATACAAGGTGAAGTAAGCCAGAAAGAAAAACACCAATACAGCNCTCCACTTTCACTTTCATTAAGACGCTTTTTAGTTCCTCTTCACTTTCTGCCATAAGGGTGATGTCATATGCATATCTGAGGTTATTGATATTTCTCCCAGCAATCTTGATTCCCACATAGAAGTTAAATAAGAGACACGTGTACCCCAGTGTTCATCACAGCACTGTTTATAATAGCCAGAACATGGAAGCAACCTGGATGTCCATCAGCAGATGAATAGATAAGAAAGCTGTGGTACATATACACAATAGAGTATTACTTAGCCATTAAAAAGAATACATTTGAATCAGTTCTAATGAGGTGGATGAAACTGGAGCCGATTATACAAGGTGAAGTAAGCCAGAAAAAAAAACACCAATACAGCATGCTAACGCATTTATATGGAATTTAGAAAGATGGTAACGATAACCCTGTATGTGAGACAGCAAAAGAGACACAGATGTATAGAACAGACTTTTGGACTCTGTGGGAGAGGGAGAGAGTGGGATGATTTGGGAGAATGGCATTGAAACATGTACAATATCATGTAAGAAATGAATAGCCAGTCTAGGTTCGGTGCAGGATACAGGATGCTTGGGGCCGGTGCACTGGGATGACCCAGAGGGATGGTACAGGGAGGGAGGTGGGAGGGAGGTTCAGGATGGGGAACTCACGTACACCCGTGGGGGATTCATGTTGATGTATGGCAAAACTAATACAGTATTGTAAAGTAAAATTAAAAAAAAAAAACAGCATGGTACTGACATAAGGATCAATATATAGACCAATCGATAGAATAGGGAGATCATAAATAAAGCCTTACATGTATAGTCAAATGAGTTATAACAATAGTGCCAAGACCATCTGGGAAAAAGACAATCTTTTCAACAAATGGTGCAAGGAAAACTGTATGTCCACCACACAAAAAAAATGAAGTTGGATGGACCTTTACCTTATACCACAAAAATTAACCCAAAGTGAATCAAAGACCTAAATATAAGAGCTAAAATTATAAAAACTGTTAGAATGAAGCACAGGAGAAAATGTTCACAGCTTTGAATTTGGCAGTGGTTTCTTGAGCTTGACACTAAAAGCACAGGTCACAGAAGAAAAAAAGATTACATGGACATCATCAAAATCTAAAGTGTGTGCATTGAAAGATACTATCAAGAGAGCGGGGAGGAGTGGGGAATGACACGAAGCTCAACAAAAAAACAATAACCAAATTCAAAAGCAGGCAAAAGACTTGACATTTCTCCAAAGCTATATAAATGACCAATAGAACATGAAAAGATGCTCAGCAACACTAGTCTAAATCAAAACCAAATACCACCTCAAGCCCATCAGGATGGCTATTTTTTGAAATTTATTTTAAAAAGAGGAGACAACAAGTATTGGTGAGGATGCAGAGAAAATTCTCACATGTTGCTGTGGAAATGTAAAATGGTGCCTCAAAAAGTTATACATAGAATTACTGTATAATCCAGCAATTCTACTTCTAGATATATACACAAGATAATTGAAAACAGAGACTCAAACAGATACTCATACATCAACATTCATAGCAGCAATACTCTTAATATCCCCAAAGTGGAAACAATCCAATAATAATCAACTGATGAGTGAACAAAATGAGATCTATTCATATAATGGAATATTATTCAGCCAAAAGGGAATGAAATTCTGATACATGCTACCAAATAAACGAATCTTGAAAACATTATGCTAAGTAGAATAAGAAGGCAAAAAAGGACAAACATTGTTGATTCCACTTAGATGAGGATCAAGAATAAGCAAATTCGTAGAGACAGAAAGAACAGAGGTTACCAGTGTCTGGAGCAGGGGTTAGAGGAGAAATGGAGGGTTATTGTTTAATGGGTACAAAGTTTCTCTCTGAAATGATGAAAAAGTTAGAAAATAGATACTGATGATGATTGCACAACACTGTAAATGCAGTTAGTGACCTCTGGATTGTCCACTTTTAAAAGGTTATAATGGNTGTCCAGCCGTGCAGTCAGGAAAAAAAAAAAAGAGTTGACTAGAGGCTGGTTCAACATCATTGGCAAGAACAGTTCTTCAAAGGTGAAGCTCTGTACTTCACTGTAACGTCCCATTGGGAGGAACAACAGAATTCCCAGATTAGTGATGTTCAATTTGATTCCAGGCTAAAGTGGCACCAGACAGATCTTGCCTTTATACAATCACATATTTCCTTTTGCAAGTAGATTCAACAGTTGGTACCCTGATGCTGTGCAAAACTTCAGTTCTCAGTCAACTTTTTACCTAATGCTTCCAACACCCATTGACAATGCTTGCCTAAATCAATTATTTCATTGATGGTTGCAAAATGGCCATTTTCTATTTTCTGATTGTCTCATTCCTCCCTTTATTAGCCAGCATTGTTCCATTAAAAAGGAGGTTTCCCTCCTCAAGTAGAGCTATTTGGGCAAACAGAAACACAATTCCTAAAGAGGAAGCAAGAAAAATGTTCAAACAGAGTAAGTAGTCTTGAAAGAAAATTTGGGAACAATGACAGGACAGAGGCAGTGGTTCAGTGGGCAGAGCCAGAGCCAGCCCTGGCCCTGTGGAGGGTTGGGGAGCAGGGCACCAAGACCCACAGCATCCTTCATGTGACAGACGTCTACAGCTGCAGGCGTACTGGCAGATGGAAGAATGGTCAAGGCAACACTGGAGGAGGAGTCGCTGGTTTTCCTTCCTTTCTTTTTTGGTTAATATCTCTTGGGCTGATGTTTTTTCACGAATAGATAGTTTCAGTTCAGTTCAGTTCAGTCGCTCAGTCGTGTCCGACTCTCTGCGAACCCATGAATCGCAGCACGCCAGGCCTCCCTGTCCATCACCAACTCCCGGAGTTCACCCAAATTCATGTCACACTTAAAGCGTCCTCAGCTGTTTTCAGAATATGGGGGACTCTTGGTTTCTTTAAATTCTACTCTCATAGAACATTTTTTAAGAAACACTTGTCAGTCTTTTTGTTCAGCTTTCCATTTTTAAATTTCAAAATCATTTTCAAGGAGTCTTGGCTGCTGCAGGGGCTTTCCAATGTTGTCGTAAATTTTTTAATTTGTCTCTAGAGCTAAGTGAAATGAAGGGTCAAAACGAACATTTTCCTTAATAACTTTGGCTGCACCCAATAGTGATTTTTTGTTTTGTTTTGTTTTACAACTTTGTAAAATTTCTTTCAGGGACTATTACCTGCAATCTATTTTTGCCTTTAAATTTTTAAAATGCATTTAAATCCAATACTGCTTACTTTATATATTCAGCAATATTTCTCACACTTTTATTGCATATNATAGTGATTTTTTGTTTTGTTTTGTTTTACAACTTTGTAAAATTTCTTTCAGGGACTATTACCTGCAATCTATTTTTGCCTTTAAATTTTTAAAATGCATTTAAATCCAATACTGCTTACTTTATATATTCAGCAATATTTCTCACACTTTTATTGCATATTGACTTTGCATTCAAGTAGTTTCCACAAAGAAAAACAAAACTTCCAACAGTAACCAGGGCATGAACAATTTCTTTTATTGGCTGTTCCTGAAAACAACGTTAAGGTTTTAAATGTTATCTTAAGATTGGAATGAGAAATAAAGAGGTGAGAAATTGCTGCATAAATCATTTCTAAGTTCAACGTTCCATTCATCAGAGGCGTGCTTGGAGCTCTTGCCCTGTACGTGTCCCTCATTGTTGGATGGTGCTGGGACTTCAGTTGGGCAAATCTTTGTCGGAAAAGCACTGAGTCCTTCATTTAGCTATTTTTTGTTTCAAGCAGCCAAGTCACTGTTGCAAAAGAAAGCAACTCACAATGAAAGTTACTTAGGGTATCCTGCAACGCCTGGGGAGACCTCCAACAACCTTCCTGGGCTTCCTGTTGGTGACAACCAATTTAAGGGGTCAGTTCTAGGGCTAAAGGGCTTTCCAGGAGAGGACAAGGATCCAGGTTACGGCATACTCAGCGAATTAACAGGCTAAGAGGGTGGTGGCAGATGCCAAATTCTCAGGAAAGAACTCTCTCTCTCTCTCTCTCCTTCTCCTCCTCCTCCCTACTCAGAATTCAAATGTCCTCCCCATTTTGAAAGAACATCACTTGTTCCTGGATTTTGGCCTTTACTTCAGAGGACTCCAATCCTCTGTTGATTCTACAAGCTACCAACATTCTTTCCTTCCATCCCTCTTCTGCTTAAATTTGCCGTTACCCATTTCCATTGTATGAAACCAGAACCCAGACTGAATGGGACCCTGAAAATATAAATCCCGCTAAAGGAAAGGCAAGTCTGATGTTATGAGCCAGACATGGCAACTGAGCCTGAGAGTGAAAGTGAAAGTGAAGTTGCTCAGTCGTGTCTGACTCTGCGACCCCATAGACTGTAGCCCACCAGGCTCCTCTGTCCATGGAATAACGGTTCTTGCCCTGCTGGCTCTTAATCAAGCTTCTCCTCTTCTCAAGCCAGTGATCACGGCAACAGGAGCGGAGACACCCAGGGGCTCATGCATCTCTGCTATGGGTCCTCTTGACAGTCCAAGGGCCCATTCCCCTACCCACTTCCAATGGAACATGAGCCTGGCAGCTCACCAGATGGCAGCCTAAGGATCTCCAGAGAAGGCGGTCCATACCAGCATCAGACAGCGGCCTGAAAACACAAGACCCCATAAGGGCACCGCCTGGCAGCACAGGGAGAGTGTGGCTTCATGGAGGGCCTGGGAGAGTGGGGGCCCGGAGGCTACGGCACAAGACTGAGCTGCCTGGCGACTGGAGATAACGCTTAGCGAGAGGGGCCCTGAAGACAGCCTTCACGGCTTTAACACCAGCTCTGCTGCTCTCAGCTGCGCTCTCTTGAGCAAGTGACTTCCCATCTCTGTGTCTCCATTCCCTCATGTGTAAAAGGGGACGATATTAGGTGTACCTACTTCAGGGGAACTTCCTAGTGGCTCAGACAGTAAAGAATCCTCCCACAATGCAGGAAGTGGCTCAGAGAGTAAAGATTCCTCCCACAATGCAGGAAGGAGACCCAGGTTCGATCCCTAGGTCGAGAAGATCCCCCAGAGGAGGAAACGGCAACCCACTCCCGTATTCTTGCCTGGAGAATTCCATGGACAGAGGAGCCTGGTGGGCTACAGTCCATGGGATCACAAAGAGTCAGACACGACTGAGTAACTAACACACACACACATACCTACTTCTAAGGGTTGTTGTGTGGATTAAATCAGCTAATTCTTGTACAGTGCTTGTACCACGTACCTAGCAACTACTCAACAAATGCTGTCATTGTGATGGGTTGACAAATGCACTTTCAGGATCTATAGTTCTATGAAGGAAGGTGGGAAGGGAGGAACTATCTAATCAGGAAGAGTCCAGTAGATGTGCTAGGGTGACCTCATTTGAAGCCACAGGCTGGTGAAGCTTAAGGACACCTGAACACTCAGTGGCTGGTTGCAAGCCCTGATGCAGTCTAGGGCAAACAGAACTCTCAAGCACTAGGATGGGAACATAAACTGTTTGGCAGCATCTACACAGAGCTAAACACTTGCCCCTCTAGGACCCACCTATTCCACACCTACATGTATACCCAATAGACATTCATGCATGTGACCACCTCAAGATCCATGTAAGAAAGTTATAGAAGGATTATGCACAATAGTCCAAAAAAGGGAAATTACATAAATGCCCAGAAACAGTAGACTGGGTGGATATATATGGATATGGATATGTATCCATATATCCATACATATATATAGATTTCACAGTTGAATTTATTTATTCGATTATTTAATTAATTTATTTATATGAGACTATGTGTGTATAGATATTATTGCTGTTAGTTGCTAAGTCATGTCCGACTCTTTGTGACCCCATGGACTGTAGGTTGCTAGGCTCCTCTGTCACAGGATTGTCCAGACATGAACACTGGAGCGAGTTGCCATTTCCTCCTCCAGGGCATCTTCCCAACCCAGAGATCAAACCCACATCTCCTGCATGTCCTGCATTGGCACATGGATTCTTTACCACTGAGCTAACAGAAAAGCTATGTAAGTGAAGAAATACATATATATATGTATACTTCTTCAGCAAGAAAATAAGCAAATAAAACTACACCTAACCAACAGTATGAATGAATCTCAAACATAATGTTGAGTAAAAGACCAAGCACAAAATAATATTCCCTGATAATTCCATTTATAGCAAGCTCAAGTTCACAACCAGGCAAAACTAATTCATGTTGTTAGAAGCCAGAAGAGTGGGAGGTATCTGGGAGGGGACATGAAAGAGGTTTCTGGGGCGCTGGTGAAGTTCTATTTCTTGCACTTGGCACTCACTTTGTGAAAATTTATCATACTCTGATGATTCATGCATTTTCCCCTAGGTACATTACATGTCAGTAAAGATATACTTTTTTTAAATGGCTGGAAAACATCGTTTGTATTAGTTCACGTTCAAGAGACTTATTTGCTTCCTCTCACTCAATGCCAGGCACAGGTCTAAGCACAGAGGGGATCCAGGGTGGTCAGGCACAGGCCTCGCTCCACAACACGCCCAGATGATTGAGCCTCTGCCCTTTCTGGTCCAAATCCTTCCCTCATCGCAGGCGGCTCTTGGGTTGCTGATTCCACAGAAGAATTTTCCACCCTGGGTTTCAGTGTCAGGACTGCCAGCGCAGGCTCCTTAGACGGAGGTGCCCGCACTTCCACGGGGCATCTTAGAGCCGAATGTGCTATCAACTCCTACCCCTTCTTGTTCTGCACCTTCCCACCTCCCATTTACTGTGTGCCAGACACTGTGCTAAGCACTTTACACGGAGGAGCCCCTGCTTGGGCTTCCTGGACCCGCCTCAACTGGTTACAGATGCGCCCTGCTTCTCACAGAGCCCCAGGGAGAGGGATTTAGAGTGGAATTCGACTTGGCGTTAAGCAGATGTTATCTCGTGTGCTGCCTCTATCTGACCCAGCCCTGTGATCTTGGGCAAGTCACCCCACCTATCTGAGCTTTAGAGTCCTCATCTGAAAAAGCAAATTCCGCTGGTACCTACTTCACAGGTAGGCACCAACAGGGTCGTTGGGATACCGAGAGGGCTAATACTCGTACAACGCTTAGCACAGCGCCTGGCACACAATAGATGGCAGTGACAGTGTTCAAATGTCCCAGGTACACAACTTAAACTTCACAAGGAAAGGTCTCAACCAACAGATGTCAACAACCCAAACCTCACATTGAAACAAAGTCACAGTCAGAGTGAGGGCAGAGAGGCAGCCAGAGGATGGTGGCAGAGGCATGGGCCCCCTTGGCTCCTCCTTGTCCTCTGGATCAGTGACTTGGAGAATCCCGCTGGGAGGACATGGAGAGACAGGAACTCACCACCACCGCTGACCGAATAGACGGTGTGGCCCCTCTGAGAGCAAGTGGAGGGATTCAGCAATGCTGGGTCTACTTAGGACCTGGCTCAGGAGTCTGCAAACTTGCAGGTCAAATCTGGCCAGACCCTGTTTTTGTAAATAAAGGTTTGTTAGAATGTAGCCATGCACATTCATTTACATATGGGCTATAGCCGCTTTAGCGCTACAGTGAAAGAGCTGGGTAGTTACAACGGAAGCTGTATGGACCACAAAGCCAAAATCATCTACTGTCTTATTCTCCACGGAAAGTTTGCCCACCCTGACCTAGAACCCAGTGACCTCACATCAGGAAGAAATCCTGCCACTGATCCACAAGGGATGCTCTCTGGTGCACTGCCCAGTGGGTGTCCATTTCTAGGGAATCAAAAAGCAAAATGTAGGTGATATACAATATAGAATATAATTAATAGCAAAACCCAGCAGTATGGGTAGTTCTCGATATTGGGCTGAGTGATAAAGAATCAAAAAATAAAAAAATAATGAAAATAGCTAACCCTTGTTAAGCATTTGGGCTTCCCTGGTGGCTCGGATGGTAAAGAATCCATCTGCAATGCAGGGGACCCAAGTTCAATCCCTGGGTTGGGAAGATCCCCTGGAGAAGGAAATGGCTACACACTCCAATAGTCTTGCCTGGAGAACTCCATGGACAGAGGAGCCTGGTGGGCTACAGTCCACAGGGTCACAAAGAGTTGAACATGACAGCGATTAAGCACATGCCAGGCAGCTCTATGATGTAGGAACAAGTAGACCATCCCATTTCACAGATGGAGACACTGAGCCTCCAAATGGCTAAGTAGCCACTAGCCAGTAACTAAGCCGGAGTTTTGAACTCAGGCAGTTTGAACGCGGAGCCTGTACTCTTGACTGCTACACTGTACAGAACATAATGCTTCTCTCTATTCTAAAATTTCATGCACCAAAAACGTAAATTTTATGTTATGTGTATTTTGGAGGAAAAAAAGGACGTGAAAGTGTTAGTTACTCAGGCATGTCCAACTCTTTGTGGCCTGTGGACTTGGTGGCTCCTCTGTCCATAGAATTCTCCAGGCAAAAATACTGCAGTGGGTAGCCAATCTCTTCTCCAGAGGGTCTTCCCAACCCAGGGATCAAACCCAGGTCCCCTGCATTGCAAGGTATCTTAGCACCATAAAAAGAGAAGAAACAGACATCCACATACAAAGCAACATTATGTGTTTAAGCGTGTTTACTCTACACATGGGAAGACTGCCTCCATGCTGGCAGAATGCAGGGAGGCAGGAAAGTGACTTGCGGCAGGCAGTGGGTGGCTATAAAACACAGACAAATGATAGCAGCTTGCTACGAACTGACTCCATTCCGTGCACCTAAGGTCCATACTTTACCCAGCTTCAAGATGTTTAGAGAGAATTCCAGCACGCCAAGTGCAGCATGAGGGTCCAACCGCAGGCCATGGCTGATGCAGTCAGCTGCCTGGTCCCCCACCTTCCTCGCTCTCACCTGCAGCCTGCAGCTCGGCGGGCTGCCCCAGTAGCCGCCGGTGGTGCAGGAACTGGGGGCTGGCACGGTGGGCCTGGCAGGGCACCGCAGGCTGGCTGCCTTATCGCACCGGACAGAACAAACAGCGTGGGGCCTGACACGGGCCCTCCCCGTGGCCGCAGCGGGGCAGCCGGCTTTTTTTTTCCTGACCATCTTTGAGCTCGAGATCAGACACAGGGAAAGATTAAAACAAATATGAATTTAATCAAGGGATTCTGCTATCCTGGGGTGGGAACAGGAGCCTGCTGACATAAAGAGGGGCTGAAGCGCTGGGGAGCCAGAGCCGAATCAAAGCCGCTTGCTTACCACTAACCGCTCAGATGATCCATATCATAACAACAAAAAAGAAAAACAATTATTTATTCTTTTTGATGTTGCAGCTCAGCAGCAACTTGCTTTTTGAAGAGAGCAAGGTCAAAACCAAGTTATTGTTTTTGCCTGAAACTTTGACAGGAACTCCAAGTTCTTCCGTGTGACCTACTTAGATCAGGGATACGGGGAAGTCAGAGATGTTCATTTCTTCTGGGCCATGGATTAGGGCTTCCTTTCTTCTCCTGCCCTCTCTCCCTCCCCCTCACCATTCCTTGAGCCCCTCTCCGTGAAGGGCCTGAATGAGATGTCCTGGGGAACACAAAGTCTGCAAACCTTCTATCTCCTCCAGGAGAGCCAGCAGCTGAGCTCCCTGAATGCACTCCTCCAAGCCAGGCCCGAGAAAAGTCACCCTCCCACTGCCTGAGTTACTTCCCCGACACCACAACTTCCCCAAAGGCCAAGGATACAGCAAGGAGCAATTCAGAGGCCGCCTCTGCTCGAAGAAAGTTTACCTCGCGCGAAAGCAATGTGATCAAATAACAGGTTATAATTCAGGAGATCAGCATCACCACAGGGGTTCATGAGAAAACAGGCTTTTGTAATCCAGGCCAGGGATCCAGAGGCACCCGCTCCAGGGAAGTGGCATTCAAGCTAAACCTCAAGGATGAGTTCAGGTCGGCCAGGGGCAGAGGGAGGAAGGGTTGGGGCAGAGAGAAAGCTTGTGATAAGCCAGCAGATGAAAGAAAGGGAGTTCAAGGAACTGAGGGCACTCCTGCCCTGGGCTTCTGGGTCTTAAATGGAGGAGACGGTACGGGACCTGGAGGTTGGATGGGGACCAGTTCTTGGGATGTAGGTGGTCAGGGGGAGCTTCTTAGGCTACAGCAAGGAATATCTGTGTTTCCTCTTCATAAAGATGGAGAGCCACAGTGGAGGCCTTTCGGTGGGGAGCAATGTGGCCAAGTTTGTTTCAGAAGAATGGTTGTAAGGTCACAAGACTGGCAGGAAGAGGTGATGCTGGCAGGGGCCAGACAGGTGTCAGGAGAGGTGGGGAGAAGTGGAGAGATCTGGGAAGGATGTACAGAGTACCAACAAGACCCTGTGCCTAAGGAGAGAAGGTCGGCACCAGTGTCTTCCTTCATTGCCCAAGAGGAGGCAAGTTGGACTTGGGTGATATTATATTTTGAGTTTTAGTCCGGGTGGAGATGTCTGGTCAGATACACAGGTCTGGGGCTCAGCAGACAGGGGGCTAGGCATGCAGATTTAAGAGGACGCAGCACCTGTAGACCCCAGCATCTCCGCCTGCCCTTCAACCTTTGACTGATGCCTTCTTGGATCCGAGGGCTTCCCAGGTGGCACAGTGGTAAAGAATCCTCCTGCCGAGGCAGGAAACACAGGTTCAATCCCTGGGTTGGGAAGATCCCTTGGAGCAGGAAATGGCAACCCACTCCAGCATTCTTGCCTGGGAAATCCAATGAACAGAGGAGCCTGGGGGGGTCAGGTGCGGGGGCTACAGCCCATGGGGTCACAAAGAGTCTGATGAGACTGAGTGGTTGACCATGCATGCCTTGGATCCGGATTCTCACATTGACTCCTCCACCAGAGAAGTTGAAACCCCTTCATATCGTGCCAAGCCCTGGGTCGGGAAGTATCAGAAAGCACTATTAGACCCAGCTCCAGCCCCATCAGATGAGTCTCCTTCAGAAGCCAAAGGGATGGCACACTGTGCCCCAGGGCGGGTTCCCCTGAAGCAGACCCTGCGACAAGAACGTGAGCACAAGCAGCTCCTCAGGGAAGTGGTCCCAGGACACATCCGCAGGGACTTAGGGAAGTGAGGCCAGAGGAGAAGGCACCCAAGGGCAGGGTACCAAGCAGGTGACGGCAACGGATGAAAGGGCTTCCATCCCACCTGGACCCAAGGACCTGCCTGAGGGGTATCCCACCCGAGGGGGATTCATCCACCACTTCCCAAGAGTCCCCCACCACGGGCTGCTCCTGGGAGACTTCAGGCCTGCCCCCATGTGGGGCCGGTCACCCTCCCGCATGCAGAGAATGAACTCAGACTATCACACAGTTCTTTGCAGTGAGAAGCCAGAGGTGGGAGCTATGAGCCTCAAAGGCATCTGGGTAAGGCATCCACCAGCAAATCACCAAACTGAGTGAGTGAGTGAGTGAGTGAGTGAGTGAAAGGCACTTAGTCATGTACAAGTGCTTTGCGATCCCCATGGGCTGTAGCCCGCCAGGTTCCTCAGTCCATGGGAATTCCCAGGCAAGGCTACTGGAGAGAGTTGCCATTTCCTTCTCCAGGGGGTCTTCTCAATCCAAGGATCAAACCAATGTCTCCCACATTGCAGGCAGACTCTTTATCACCTGAGCGACCAGGAAAGCAAAAACTGAGTGAATTCCCAATAAATGAATAGATTTTCACTATTGAAAAAAAAAAAAAAAAACGGACAGCATTTTCTCCAGACTCCCCAACTGCAAGAATCATCAGACAGCAGGAGGAAAAGCAAGAAATTAACATATTAATAATATGACCCCATTCCCACCCCATCAAGGGCCAGACAGAAGCCAGAATACTGGAGTGGGTTGCCAGCCAGAGAAGTGATACATCTGAAAATATGCCAGAAAACACCTCACACCCGGAGAACAAAGAAACGGCACCCTGTAAAATGTGAAGGATTTTTACTTCATTTCTTGCTTGAGGGAAGCAGGTGATGTTTCTTCCAATGAAGAAGTGTCTGCTGGGGAAGAACGGGGTCTGGAAGCTGGAGGGGACCCTGGAGGCTGGGAGGTTTCACAGGGTTTTTTTTTTAAGATTTTTTTAAAATGTGGATCATTTTAAAGTCTTTAGTGAATTTATTACAATATTGCTTCTGTTTTATGTTTTGGTTTTTTGGCCATGAAGCTCCCTGATCAGGGGTCACACCCACACCTCCTGCACTGGGAGGTGAAGCCTTAACCACTAGACCACCATGGAAGTCCCAGACGTTTCTCTCTTTGTTGGCAATTCTCCAGTGGTCCCACCAAGCAGACCTTACCATTTCCACACCTGCTAGCCCCACTTGCAAATTCTAGCCCCTGTGCCTCTTCCTCTGGCAACCAGAGCCTCAGTCAGAAGTGCCAGCAGATTACCATCCCCTAAGGAACAGTCCGAAAAAACAGTGGATGGGGAGCTGGTAGGTGGTTCCCCCAGGCCCTCGCCCCAGTGGGGTAATGCAGAGGCCCGTGCTTCCTGCACTTCCAGCAGTCCCTGTGGTCCCAAGCTCTAGAGGCATGCCTTGGCAGCTGGCTTCCAGCCACCTTCCAGCCTCTCCCTCAGTTACATCATGCCAATAGCTTGGAATCAGCCATGGTGGAAACATTTACACCATGGAAATTGGCAGACACTAGAAATAAGGTGTTTTGTTGATTTTTTTTTTTTTTTAAGCCAGTTTACCAGCACATCTTCCCTGGTGGCTTAGAGGTTAAAGCGTCTGCCTCCAATGCGGGAGACCTGGGTTCAGTCCCTGGGTCGGGAAGACCCCCTGGAGAAGGAAATGGTAACCCACTCCAGTATTCTTGCCTGGAGAATCCCATGGACGAAGAAGCCTGGTAGGCTACAGTCCATGGCGTCGCAAAGAGTCGGACACGACTAAGCGACTTCACTTACTTACTTACTTACCAGCACATCGCTGCTCCCCTATCAGTGTTTCTTGGCATTCACTTCAGTTCAATCACTCAGTTATGTCTGACTCTTTGCGACCCTGTGAACCACAGCAGGCCAGGCCTCTCTGTCCATCACCAACTCCTGGACTTTTCCCAAATTCATGTCCATTGAGTCAGTGATGCCATCTGACCATTTCATCCTCTGTTGTCCCCTTCTTCTCCTGCCCTCAATCTTTCCCAGTATCAGGGTGTTTTCAAATGAGTCAGCGTTTTGCATCAGGTGGCCAAATTATGGAGTTTCAGCTTCAACATCAGTCCATCCAATGAACACCTAAGACTGATTTCCTTTAGGATGGACTGGTTGGATCTCCTTGCAGTCCAAGGGACTCTCAAGAGTCTTCTCCAGCACCACTGTTCAAAAGCATCCATTCTTCTGCACTCAGCTTTCTTTATAGTCCAACTCTCATATCCATACATGACTACAGGAAAAACTATNCTGGTTGGATCTCCTTGCAGTCCAAGGGACTCTCAAGAGTCTTCTCCAGCACCACTGTTCAAAAGCATCCATTCTTCTGCACTCAGCTTTCTTTATAGTCCAACTCTCATATCCATACATGACTACAGGAAAAACTATAGCCTTGACTAGACAAACCTTTGTTGACAAAGTAACATCTCTGCTTTTTAATATGCTGTCTAGGTTGGTCATAACTTTCCTTCCAGAGAGTAAGCATCTCTTAATTTCATGGCTGCAATTCCCAAATAAATTAACTCGTACTCAAATCCTCACTCAGGACCTGTTTCTAGTGAAACAAAAATGAAGACAGCTCCCCTGAGTCAGGGAGACCAAGGACAGTCATCTATGCTACACAGTGGTGTCACAGAGATTAGAGGCCCCTTGCCAGTCCTTACATTATGTTCCAGCCTCTTCTGCAGGCCTTCCTCCCCCCCACCCCCCACCCAGCACAGCCATATCTGTCCCCAGTTTGTTTCAATAGTCCCAATTCTTCTCCCCTCTCTACATCTAAACCCTTCAACCACTGGGGGACTTCCCTGGTCATCCAGTGGTTAAGAGTGACTTCCAACGCAGGGTACAAGGATTCTATCCCTGGTCTGGGGACTAAGATCCCACATGCCTGTGGGGCAACTAAACCCATGTGCTGAAACTAGAGAGAAACTTGTTCCACAATGAAGATCTCACCTGCCACAACTAAGACCTGATGCAGACAAGTAAATAATAAAATTTTAAATAAAATTAAATAAACCCTTCACCATCAGACTTCCCAGTTTATCTCACTAAAGCAGCACGATGTATATTCCTACCCCTGGAATCTAGGTAGACTCCTGTGACTTGCTCTGGACAATAAAATGAGGTGGAACTGATGGTCCATACAACAGGATCCTAGGTCTTGTGAGAGCATCGCTGTTTCTCATCTTGTGACTCTGCTGTCACCGGGAGGAGGACATTCTGGGCTGCTCAGCTGGTCCCAGTGGAGAAGAAGAGAGAATGGGAACAAGAGGCAACCCAGATAGTTGCCTCAGATAAGCCCAGCCTGCAGCAGAGCCTCCAAGCCAAACCACAGACGTGTGAACAATAAACATACCCTGCTGCAGGCTACCAGGTTTCATGGCTCTTTGTTATGACAGGGAACCATCCCCACCCACTCTCACTTCAAGTAGTTCAAGGAGAGTGGACCCCATTTCCCAGCTACAGAAAGGACGCGTACCAGTCTGTACCCTGGCATCCTGGCCTCCGTTGCTATTTCACAATTGGGCATGTGACCCAAGCCAGGCCAGTGAGGTCCAACCTTGGGGCACTTTCTGGAACTCCTGGAAAAGAGCTTCCCACTGGGACTGCATAGGTGGTGGGATGTCAACCAGTTTCTCTGGTAGCCATCTTGCCAGTACAGAGGAAGTGGCTTTCAGAGAACGGAGTCATTGTGTGCTGGTGAATTAGCTCTCCTCCCACAGAGAAAAAGAATAAAGAAAGCAAGCCCTGGATTGCGATATTTGCCAATTTTCATGATAGAAATACTCCCACCATGGCCAATTTCACGCTACCAAAGATTTAGCAACACTGCCCAAAATTCCTGAATGTTTTACAGTTGGCTCCAACACACCCCTGGAATGGAACCTATACCATGAAAAACAGAGCCAAGAGATGGAAAGATAGGCAGTATCCTGGTGATATTATTTGAGTTGAGCTCTGGATCGAGCCACGCCTGAAATTCATTAGTACCCTTAGACTTTACTCTCATGTGAGCCAACAACTTCCTTTTGTTTTTCAAGCCAGTCTGATCTGGGTTTCTTTTATTTGCAACTGAGAGGAGAATGACAAATACACACTCCCTCATGCCCCACCATGCTTCCATACTTTGAGAAATAATAATAAATAATTTTAGAATAGTAACAGTAACAAAGCAAGACTTAATTGAGCACCAGTGATGTGCCAAGCACTTTACAGAAAACTTCTGCCAATAATATTCATATCAACACAGTGAATCATTTATTTCCCATGACAACACTATGAGCTAAGTATAGTTATTAGTCCCATTTGACAGATAAGAAAAGTGAGGCACAAAAGGTGAAGTCATCATCCCAAGGGCCCCAAGTTAAGTTGAAGAGTCAGGATTCAATCCTCAGGAATGTGGTCCCAGAGCCTGTGACTCATTGTTGTGCAATACTGTCCACAAGGGGAGCATGGTGGAGTGTGTGCCAGACACACAAGAGAACAGGAGAAGTCTACCCCAGATGGTCACAACCCCTCATCTGCCCACATTCTCCTTCATTAAAGTAGCCCAGGGGCCTGGCAGGGGCCTGACTCTGCTCCAAGAGGGGGAAGTGTGAGTTGACGTCCCAGCCCTTGCCACCCTGCCACCCTTCCCCCTCCAGCTAGCCTGCACCCCTCAGTCTCCAAGGGTTCTCCACCTCTGGCACCCAGCAACAGGTATAGCAGGAAGACGAGGCACCAGATGTGCCTGGAGGCAGGGAGCTATGGAAACCCCACTGCCAAGAACAAAAACCAGAATCCCACACCTGGACATATCACAGGAGAAGGATGGGGAGGAGACAGACAGACAGACAGACAGACAAAGTGGGAACCACACAGGGAGGGAGCAAAGGCAGACAATAAGAAAAAGAGATTTGCCCTCCCCCTTGCCCACCTGTCAACACATCTAACTCTCTCCTCTCGGGCTGAGAACCAGATGGGGAAACAGGAAGATTTTTTTTTTAATGAAGTATACTTGATTTACAATGTTGTGCTACTTTCTGCTGTACGGCTAAGTGACTCAGTTATACACATATGCACTCTTTTTTAAATGTTTTTTTTTCCATTATGTCCCAGGAGATTGGGTATAGCTCCCTGTGCTATCCAGTAGGACCTTGTTGTTTATCCATTCTAAATATAATAGTTTGCACCTACTAACCCCAAGCTCCCACTCCCTCCCACTCTCTCCACCTCTCCCGCTTGACAATCATAAGTCTGCTCTAACTAGGATATGGAAATAACGTAAATCCACCTAAAACAACCTAAATGCGTTGACAGATGAGTGGAGAAAGATGTGGTACGTATATACAGTGGAATAATACTCAGCCATAAAAAGAACAAAATAATGCCATTTGAAGGGGAGACCTTTTAACACCAGCAGGTAAATGTTGGGTGGCTACGTTTCTTTAGTTTCAATTCTCAAGTCTCAGATGCACAGCAAGAGCCTCCAGAGAAGTGAGTGAAGACATGCCTATATGGAGAAGGGGATATTCCTCACTTGACTGCATCCTGGGCAATGGGCCTGAGGCCCAGGGAGCCCCAGGAACCCCTCTTGGCCAAGGCTCCAGAGGCCACTGAGCCCTGCCAAGGGGCAAAGGGTGGTGTTAGAGGGCCAGTGTGAAGGGAACCTGCCAGACATGATCCAACTCTCCCTTCAGGATCTGAACTCTCTTCTGACCCCACAAGTCGCCCAGTCTCTCAGAATAACCGAGTCCTCCCATGGAACAAAGACTTGAGGTCTTGCTTGTCCCTAAACTGCCACATGACCATGGTTAAGCCCTTACCCTCCCAAGACCTCAATCTGCCACCTCTAGAGGGGCTCTGGTGATCTGGGGGCCTGTGATTCTGCAAACCTTCACCAAACTTCAAAGCCAGTGATGCTCTCACAAGGACACTGCTCAGCAGCCCCCAAATGTCCACCCTGCCCCTCCCCTGGAAGCCTCCCATAAGGTCCAGTTTTCAGCCTCTTCCCTACCCACCCATCACATCTCAACTGTCCCATTCACTCAAGGACTTGCCAAGGAGCTGAACTGAGGGGAACTGGGAGGGAAGACAGGAGCTGAGACCAGCCCAGGGCACCACCCCTGCTGAAGAACAAGGCAGCATCGGACTGGCTGTACGGCTGGGTGGGTGGCCAGGCCCTTTGGCCTTTGGGCATTTAAGATGGGCTTCCCAGGTGGTGCTAGTGGTAAAGAGCCCACCTGCCAATACAGGAGACCTAAGAGACTCGAGTTCAATCCCTGGGTCTGAAAGATCCCCTCTAGGAGGGCACTTAAGATGGGGCGTCCCTTGGAAAGACAGCTGAAGGCTCCTCCACCACTCTGAGCCCTCTAGAACAGGGCTGATACCTGAAGGAGAGAGCGTGTGTGGGTGGAATCACAGGTCAGAAAACCCCTCCCCAGTTCTCTGAGAGACAGACCTCGAAACCATCAAGGAGGGAGAATGGGAAGGGAGGCTGACCCACGGGCACCTTGGCGGGCTTCTGGCAGATGACGGGCATTGGCAGCCAGTGAGGCTGTGCGAATGGACCCATGTGCGGTGGAGCCATGCATCACACAACCACGGCCTGGTGCCAGATATCAGCTGCACGGTGCAGCCCCCAAGCCCACTCCCCAAAACCAGAGGCGTCCTTTCCAGAGAAGAAAGAAGAGGGAGCTTCATCATTAATAGCGCTGGCGACAAGGTAAGGGCACCCACCCTTTCGGCGCACCCTCGCCCATAATTATGCCAGCCAGGCTTTCATCCCCACGCACACGCAGAAAGTTTATTGTTGTATTTCGGCCTTTTTCCAGTCTCCTCTGCCTTTTATGCAAGGGGAAGGGTGCTGAGGGGTCGAGGCATCCTCCCCCGGCTCCTCTCCCTGCTTCAGTCCTTTTAGAAAAACACCCAAAGCCATAATTTGTCTTAGAATTTCTTTTGAAACAGCTACAAGAAAGACTGACGACTGCTCTTTTCCCTCTGTTTCTGATTCCAGCCATCCCTTTATCTGGCTTTCATTAGAGCCTCGGCCGCGCCTCTTTTGTGGGAGAGACTGGAGGGAGCCGAGGCAGTTTCCCAGCCGCTGTGATGTTGCTAAAGATTAAAAAGGAGCTTTGAAGCTGCACCAGCTCTCTCTGCGCCCCCTCGGTACAGGACCTCAGAAAGACCCAAGCCATCTGGCAAACCTGACATAAAGACAAAATAAAGTGATTGAAACAGTCTCTTCAAAGCCACAATGGCAGATTTGTTGATTTGGGTGTTATCTTTCATGCGAGGCCCTCAGAAGTCACCAGAACACCTAGGTAATCTCGGGCAGGCCTGACTGCAGTGGATGGAGCCTTCCAGGCCAAGGCTCGGAGAGGGGCCCGGCCACGCCAGGCGGGGCCGAGGGACAGATGGAGGGGGCCGCTGGAGGTGGGCCCCAGGAAACTCTGCTATCGAATCCAGAGCCGCCCCGGCAATGGTCTCCAGTGAGGCTGGCTCAGTCCAACCCCCCCCACTCCCCCCAACCCAGTGTCCCACCTCAGGAGGGGAGCCCGACACCGGCTAGGGATGGGATGGGATGGGATGGGAGGCTGATGCGAGGCTGTCCTGAGTGGGAGGGGAGTGGCACGGAGATGAAAGACCGCTGCCGTAATTGCAACCGACAGCCGGTTAGTAACGCCCTGGCAGCTTCCATATCAGAACCTGCTTCTCACGGCTCCTGGCTGGATGAAGCCTGAGCAGATGGCTGGCTACCAGGGCCCTGGGGAGGGTCTCCGTTGGCAGACTGCACCTGGGACAAGCGAAGATCCTGGGGGAAAAGAACCACAGGCTATGCTGACCTGGTCCTGCATGGACGCCCTGGCTGACACCCGGGAAATCTGAGCCCGGCCCTCTCTGAACCTCATCCGGTCCTCTCACAAAAACGCTGTCCCAACCCTCATGGGCAGAGTTTCTCTTATCCTCTTGGGAAGCAGTACCCAGAGCCCAAAGCCTTGGGCTCTCCACTGGCCCAAATGGGGAGCCTTGAGAAGCCGGCACCAGAGCCAGCAATACAAACTTAACAGACACCCCCTGAGTTCCAAGCCAGGAATTTGGAAGATATCACCGCTCATACCCACCCATTACCGATGCAGCCTCAGATAAATCATTCCCTTCTCAGTGCCTCAGTGGCCCTCGTGACGAAACCTGAGAGTCGGAATTCACCAGAGATGTTCAGGTGCTGGGAAGAACTGGGTCCTAGGAACATTCCTTACGGGGCCAAGGTGGGGTCAAGAGAAAGCTGAGCAGGCAGCCCTCTAAATCCCTGCTTCTCTGCTTTTATCTGATAAATACATCAGGTTTCAGGTAAAATCTCCAGGCTTGTTCTAAGGCTCTGCGGATAAAAACACACATATAAGTTAAAAACTGCAGATCTAGAGGGTCCTGGCTCCTTCCTTCTGATCTCCCTGAAACTGTGATTCTAATCGGATCCTAATGAGCTCAACTAAGAGCTGAAATTCATTCTACCCAGTTTTAGCAAAATGACGAATTCACACAGTGTGACCACTGATCAACAGCCAAAGAATCTACTGAAGACCTACTCCACACTCTCACCCAGGAAAACGTGAAACTTGCCTGTCCCCAGAAGAGGTATCTAAGGGATGTCCACCTTCAGAAGATGTGATAAACTGCTGCCTGTTTTCTAAACCATGGAGAGAGGGCCACTGGTCACAGGTCTGGGGGACAACTCACCATCCCCACCTTTCTTTGCCTCCTCCCTCTGCCCAGTTGGAGGCCTTGAGTCCCACCTTCTCCTCCACTACCCTGCCCTTTTCAGAGGGCCCAAGAGGGAATTTCTCATCAAAACTGGCCCCCAATCACCCTTCCTTCCTCCTAGAAGCCCAGCAGGCCCTGGCGCCAGGGTGGGAGGCTCACAGCAGAGACTTCCTGGCATCTCAGCAGTGATGTGCCAGCATGAGATTAGGTTGTCTGTCCTCTTGAAGAGAGGGAGGAAGTCCAGCTCCTGGAAAGGCAGGGCGACAGACGAGCACAGGTGGGAGGGGGTGGCTGCTCAAAAACCCCAGATGAGAGCTTTTTAAGTAGACAAAATGTCTCTCCTGTTCTAAACATGCCTCCCTATCATCTTTGCTGATGAGCTCCTACTCATCCTTCAAAACCCATATCCAACATCACTCCTTCTTTGAAGCCTTTCTCTCCCTCAGTTCAAATGCCACATCATACACACTTATCTTAGGTAGTTCTGAAATTAAATGACAGTAATTTCTCCAAGAAAAAGGTCCATGTCTGAAAATCAAAGGATCTCAGTTCAAATCTCAGCCCAGCTGTGAGACTTCAGACAGGTCTCTGAGCCTCTCAGTTTCTTCATCTGTAATGTGGAGAAGGTAAAACATCCTCTATGGTGGTTTTGAGATAAAAAATGTATTTAATATACATTAAAGAGCCTGAGATAGTGTGCAATGTATAGAGGCACTCAAGAAAAGTGAGCTTCATTTCACCCCTAGGAGAGGGTGAGCATCTCAAAGGCAGAAACCAGGTCTTCATTCATTCATTCATACATTCAGTCATCATCACCGAGCTCTTGTTTGTTAAAGAACAAGCCCTGAGCCAAAAGCTAGGTTCTCCAGCAGGTCATGAGACAGACACTGGCCAGGTGTCATCAGTCTCACGGTTGGTCTTCCTGACCCATGTTTCTCCAGCACCCACTCCGCTGTCACTGTTCCACCATTCCAAGATGGTTGGCTAAGGCCAGGCCTGCAGAGTCCAGGATGGAAGCTGCCTGCCCCCCAGAACTGTCCGTAGACATCTCTCCTACACTAGGTGTCTACCTTTGCAAGACAGAGCCTTGTCTGAAGACTCTGGGAAGACAGAAAGGAAGAAATACCATCGCCTCCACTCTCGGGGAGCTCCTGTTCCACTGGGAGAGACACTCACTTCTTCCTGGGGAGTTTTCAGCCTGATGGAAGAGACAAATACAAGTAGTCAACTTTTAAATCTCTCAATCTGATGAAAGAAGAGTCATATTCTCTTGATTTGGGGAACTCCTCGGCTGAAAGCAGATGGCAGATTCTCATTTTCCCAATGGCACAGGTACATTTCTCCCTGATTGTAGAGCTCCCAAGTCTGATAGAGGGGACACATGGCTCCTGATCTCAGCCCAGTCTATCCCTGATGGGGATGAGATTGTTCCTGTCACAGGAGGGCACCTCCTCTGGTGGGAGAGGCAGTCTGTGCTCACAGATAGTTTGAGAGTCAGATAAAACAACAGGCATGGAAAAAAGAGATCAATCTAGAGTCCGTTTGAAAGGCTAGCTGTGCAGAGTCTCTGTCTGTAGCCTCAGAAGTGATATTCCTGGCTCCACAGATACATCAGCCTAATCCACAGGGCTGGACGCAAATGACACAGACTCTTCCGCCTCTCAAGCATCCAGCCAAGCCCCCTCACTGGAGGCTCCCAGCCAGAGCTGGCCGGAGGCCACTGTCGCTGGCATCGTATGCCAGTCTTGCCAGGGGAGCCTTTCTCACGATCAGGGACATCTGGGCTGGCCCAGCTCCCAGAGGCCACAGACATGAAAAGCGAGGGGCTCGGCGGAAACACCATCTGCACATCATAAAGCCTCTTGGTGGTTCCCAGAGGCTGCCTCCAGCTGCAGCTGTGCTGCCGGGAAAAGCAGAGGAAGGTACCAAGTGGCCAGGAAGGGGGGGGGGCGCGGGGGAAGGATGGCCGAGAGGGGAGGGTTGGGCTGGAGTTCTTCCACCCAGCACCGAACACATTTTGCAAAGGAACGTCCCCTGTTTGTCTCCCTGTCACTGCCCAAGACCACAGGTCGTGCTTATCCCCGAAGGCGAGCTGGTGGCCTGACCATTGTGCGGTAGTGGTCCTGCAATCAGATTCTAGAGTCGTACAGCCTGGGTTCAAGTCAAAGATCCACTCTCTAGGCGAGTGAATGGACTTTGCTGAGCCTGTTGTTTTCATGCCAGTACGTTAAAGATAAAAATCATCACACCCATCATCGTGGGGTTGCTGTAAGAATTGATAGAAGTAGTCAATTAGTAGAAGTAATCAAGTAAATCGATGTAATTGATAGAAGATTCAGTACCTGATTTAAAGAGGTACTCAGTCACTATTCGCTTTTATCGTTGTCTTTTCTCCCAGATACTGTCCTGAGGCTCGGTGGGCAGACACCTAAAAGGGGCGGAGCTTTGGGGGATAGTTCATTGATCACCTTCCGCAAGGCCCCGCCCCCATCACCACAACCACAGCTGATTGGACAAGAGGTGGGACCTGGCCCAGGGGAAGCCATCTATTGGCAGTTGAGCAGAGCCTGTCAGATTCTTCCCGGAGAATTTGAACAGGGAGGGGTCAGTCTGTTAGGTCGTGTAAATCAATGATTCTCTGAAGAAGAGAGGAAGGAGGCAGAGAAAAAAAGAGAGAGAGACAGATAATTGAGAAAAGCCGAGGTGAGAGAAACAAAAGTTTCCTCAGAAAGATATTGGGAGTGAGAGCCCCTGGTTTGGGCTTTCCACGTGATTTCCAAGTAGACAAGGCTGTTGGGAATCTCCTGACTTTGGAGCCTCTGAGATGAATCCTGTAAAGAAGCACAAACGTACATACACACCTGTGCACTCCTTTCTACTTTTTCTTTGCAGTTCCCCTCCCACATCTGAACAACTTCCAAAATGGTAAATCCCAAAGGAGACTAAATTTGTTGAGTGGGTGCAAAAGCTGAGAGACAGAGATGAATCGTTCTGGACAACAGAATTTTTGGAGAGGACAGAGAGAAGAGGTGGCTGGCTTTCGGAGAGAAAATACTGGTGCACAGATCTCATGGGGAATTTCATAAAGTGTCTGCACTGTGGTGTGAGATCTTAAGAGCAAAACTTCATTAAGATCACCTCATTTGCCATCTCAGTTCTGCTCGCTTCGATGTCAGCTCCGTACTTACAGGGTCTGTCCTCCATGGCTGGCAAAACAGCGGCTGCAACAGCTCCTAGAGCCACAGCAGCCCTTAATCACAGCCAACAGGTGTCTTGGTTTGGGCTCCCCCAGAAACAGACTCTGAGACAGGGATCTGAATATGAGTGGTTTATTGGGAAGTGATCACAGGAAACCGTGGTCGGAGAATGGGGAAGTGAGCCAGGAAAGGAAAAGAAGCCAATAAAGGGTGTGTTAACTGAGCCAGTCATCTCCACAGACATCCAGAGCCTAATCTCACTGGGGAGCTGTGAGAACCGGGGTGGAGTGTGCTCCCAGAAGGAAATTGCAGCGTTTATCGACCAGCCCCCATCAGCCGCTGGTTGAGGGCTGCTCCAGGGCTGGGCCTAGGACTCCTTACATTTTGCACATGAGGGATGCTACTCTTCTCATCCCAGCCCAGCCGCTCCCCGGTTACACTGATTCTGTTACTCAGACCTACAGCACAGTGGACTCAGGCAGAGTTTATGAACTGGCAGTTGAAAGTTCAGCCAGTGTTTATGGAAATGACAGACGCCAAGGGGCTCTGGTAGAGGCACAGAGAGTAGCTACCCCAGCAAAAGTCTCACTGTTATCTTAAAGGTTCTGACTGGGTCATATTTTAACCTCTGAACCAATCACTGAGGCCAGAGCGCTGTGCTGTGCTAATTACCTTAGGCATGGGAACAGGGAGATGAGAGGGTTGGAGGTGTGAGAAGGTGGTGAGAAGGTGTTCCTTCTGTATTTCATTGAAATGGGTGAGGGTGGACCACAGCAGCTCTCAGAAAATAAGGTGAATGGATGCTAGGTGGCCAGAGAAACAAAAGATGCACGGGACCACTCCTCAAGACTAAATTGGAAGGTAAAAAGGTTGTGTTTGGCTTCTCAAAAGTGATTCTGACCAAGCCTCTGAGCTGGGCACTTGCCCTTATCAAAGGATAAAACATTAATTGAGGAGGACTTCCTTGGTGGACCAGAGGTTAAGACTCCACTTTGCAGGGGACACAGGTTCGATCCCTGGTCAGGGAACTAAGATTCTATGTGCCACAGAGCAACTAAGCCCGGTGCTACAACTACTAAGTCTATACCACAACTAGAGGGTCTGTGTGCTGCAACAAAAGACCCCACGTGCAGCAACTAAGACCAGACACAACCACATAAATAAAAATAAATATTTTAAAAGCATTAATTGTAAAAAAGTAAAAAAAAAATTTTAATATCAATAAATAAATAAATGAGAAAAAATAAAAAATAAATAAAATAAAAAGCATTAATTGAATACTGATTTGTGCCAGACACTCACCTAGGTTCTGAGTGTGCACACATGAAAAGGTGTCACTTGTGGTCTCTGAGAGCTTCTGGGCAAGGGTAGCAGTGGGCGGGAGGGGGCAGGGAATGACAATGACCACTGTTTCAACAACCATCTCTTCATATTTGTTCATGATATGCCCCTGACTGCAATACACACAGTTTTTGTGACCCATCAAGCAAAACTTAAAACCACCAGTTAAATTATGTTATCCCATGGGTTGTAATTTCTTCCAATTTCAGGAATAGGAAATGTTAAGGGAAAAAAAAAGTCCATCTTAGCACTGAGGGATTTCAGTAATGTTTTTATAGTTCATAAAGGGTTTTTCACAGACATTATCCCGTCAGATGCATACTATTAATACAAACCTATTAGGAGTAATATCATCACTATTTCCATCCCACAAAACCATCAGAAAGGTCAAGTGACTTGCCCAAGGTCCTTAAGCTACTAAATGGTGAAAATAAGATTCTGTCTAGTGGCAGAGCCAGGATATCATCAAGCATGCCTGGCAAACTTCTTTGAGTCCTAACTCTTCTTTTTAACCAAAGGTGGACTCCTCCCACCTCTGGTTCCTTCCTGGTCAAAACTGACAAGAAGCCCAACCAGCAGCACACCACCCACCCACATACCTACACTTGAGATATTTCCATTTCCAGAACCCTTACCCCTTAGAATATCTTCAATTAGAAGTGCTTGGTAATGGTTTATTTGATAATTTCCTCACAGTTCAGTTCAGTTCAGTTCATTTCAGTCGCTCAGTCATGTCCGACTCTTTGCGACCCCATGAATTGCAGCACACCAGGCCNGAGGGGCGCGGGGGAAGGATGGCCGAGAGGGGAGGGTTGGGCTGGAGTTCTTCCACCCAGCACCGAACACATTTTGCAAAGGAACGTCCCCTGTTTGTCTCCCTGTCACTGCCCAAGACCACAGGTCGTGCTTATCCCCGAAGGCGAGCTGGTGGCCTGACCATTGTGCGGTAGTGGTCCTGCAATCAGATTCTAGAGTCGTACAGCCTGGGTTCAAGTCAAAGATCCACTCTCTAGGCGAGTGAATGGACTTTGCTGAGCCTGTTGTTTTCATGCCAGTACGTTAAAGATAAAAATCATCACACCCATCATCGTGGGGTTGCTGTAAGAATTGATAGAAGTAGTCAATTAGTAGAAGTAATCAAGTAAATCGATGTAATTGATAGAAGATTCAGTACCTGATTTAAAGAGGTACTCAGTCACTATTCGCTTTTATCGTTGTCTTTTCTCCCAGATACTGTCCTGAGGCTCGGTGGGCAGACACCTAAAAGGGGCGGAGCTTTGGGGGATAGTTCATTGATCACCTTCCGCAAGGCCCCGCCCCCATCACCACAACCACAGCTGATTGGACAAGAGGTGGGACCTGGCCCAGGGGAAGCCATCTATTGGCAGTTGAGCAGAGCCTGTCAGATTCTTCCCGGAGAATTTGAACAGGGAGGGGTCAGTCTGTTAGGTCGTGTAAATCAATGATTCTCTGAAGAAGAGAGGAAGGAGGCAGAGAAAAAAAGAGAGAGAGACAGATAATTGAGAAAAGCCGAGGTGAGAGAAACAAAAGTTTCCTCAGAAAGATATTGGGAGTGAGAGCCCCTGGTTTGGGCTTTCCACGTGATTTCCAAGTAGACAAGGCTGTTGGGAATCTCCTGACTTTGGAGCCTCTGAGATGAATCCTGTAAAGAAGCACAAACGTACATACACACCTGTGCACTCCTTTCTACTTTTTCTTTGCAGTTCCCCTCCCACATCTGAACAACTTCCAAAATGGTAAATCCCAAAGGAGACTAAATTTGTTGAGTGGGTGCAAAAGCTGAGAGACAGAGATGAATCGTTCTGGACAACAGAATTTTTGGAGAGGACAGAGAGAAGAGGTGGCTGGCTTTCGGAGAGAAAATACTGGTGCACAGATCTCATGGGGAATTTCATAAAGTGTCTGCACTGTGGTGTGAGATCTTAAGAGCAAAACTTCATTAAGATCACCTCATTTGCCATCTCAGTTCTGCTCGCTTCCATGTCAGCTCCGTACTTACAGGGTCTGTCCTCCATGGCTGGCAAAACAGCGGCTGCAACAGCTCCTAGAGCCACAGCAGCCCTTAATCACAGCCAACAGGTGTCTTGGTTTGGGCTCCCCCAGAAACAGACTCTGAGACAGGGATCTGAATATGAGTGGTTTATTGGGAAGTGATCACAGGAAACCGTGGTCGGAGAATGGGGAAGTGAGCCAGGAAAGGAAAAGAAGCCAATAAAGGGTGTGTTAACTGAGCCAGTCATCTCCACAGACATCCAGAGCCTAATCTCACTGGGGAGCTGTGAGAACCGGGGTGGAGTGTGCTCCCAGAAGGAAATTGCAGCGTTTATCGACCAGCCCCCATCAGCCGCTGGTTGAGGGCTGCTCCAGGGCTGGGCCTAGGACTCCTTACATTTTGCACATGAGGGATGCTACTCTTCTCATCCCAGCCCAGCCGCTCCCCGGTTACACTGATTCTGTTACTCAGACCTACAGCACAGTGGACTCAGGCAGAGTTTATGAACTGGCAGTTGAAAGTTCAGCCAGTGTTTATGGAAATGACAGACGCCAAGGGGCTCTGGTAGAGGCACAGAGAGTAGCTACCCCAGCAAAAGTCTCACTGTTATCTTAAAGGTTCTGACTGGGTCATATTTTAACCTCTGAACCAATCACTGAGGCCAGAGCGCTGTGCTGTGCTAATTACCTTAGGCATGGGAACAGGGAGATGAGAGGGTTGGAGGTGTGAGAAGGTGGTGAGAAGGTGTTCCTTCTGTATTTCATTGAAATGGGTGAGGGTGGACCACAGCAGCTCTCAGAAAATAAGGTGAATGGATGCTAGGTGGCCAGAGAAACAAAAGATGCACGGGACCACTCCTCAAAACTAAATTGGAAGGTAAAAAGGTTGTGTTTGGCTTCTCAAAAGTGATTCTGACCAAGCCTCTGAGCTGGGCACTTGCCCTTATCAAAGGATAAAACATTAATTGAGGAGGACTTCCTTGGTGGACCAGAGGTTAAGACTNACTAAATTGGAAGGTAAAAAGGTTGTGTTTGGCTTCTCAAAAGTGATTCTGACCAAGCCTCTGAGCTGGGCACTTGCCCTTATCAAAGGATAAAACATTAATTGAGGAGGACTTCCTTGGTGGACCAGAGGTTAAGACTCCACTTTGCAGGGGACACAGGTTCGATCCCTGGTCAGGGAACTAAGATTCTATGTGCCACAGAGCAACTAAGCCCGGTGCTACAACTACTAAGTCTATACCACAACTAGAGGGTCTGTGTGCTGCAACAAAAGACCCCACGTGCAGCAACTAAGACCAGACACAACCACATAAATAAAAATAAATATTTTAAAAGCATTAATTGTAAAAAAGTAAAAAAAAAATTTTAATATCAATAAATAAATAAATGAGAAAAAATAAATAAAATAAAAAGCATTAATTGAATACTGATTTGTGCCAGACACTCACCTAGGTTCTGAGCGTGCACACATGAAAAGGTGTCACTTGTGGTCTCTGAGAGCTTCTGGGCAAGGGTAGCAGTGGGCGGGAGGGGGCAGGGAATGACAATGACCACTGTTTCAACAACCATCTCTTCATATTTGTTCATGATATGCCCCTGACTGCAATACACACAGTTTTTGTGACCCATCAAGCAAAACTTAAAACCACCAGTTAAATTATGTTATCCCATGGNGGCATATTGAGTGCAGCACTTTCACAGCATCATCTTTCAGGATTTGAAACAGCTCAACTGGAATTCCATCACCTCCACTAGCTTTGTTTGTAGTGATGCTTTCTAAGGCCCACTTGACTTCACATTCCAAGATGGCTGGCTCTAGATTAGTGATCACATCATCATGATTATCTGGGTCATGAAGATCTTTTTTGTACAGTTCCTCACACATATGCCTAAATGGTCTCAGGTTGAAAACCAGGTTGGCTTCATGAGCAAGTGGTCCCAGGATAAATGGTCATTCTACAGGATTGCCACCAGAGGGCAGCTCTGCCTGGCAACAATGGTAAACAGGAGGTTAACCTTAGAGGGCTGCACATGTCCCCCGGCCCCGTCTGAGAACAGCAAATAATATTTACTTCCAGCCCTTACTAAGCCAGTTTTGTCCTAAGTACTTTCCATGCAGCAACACACTGAATTTATTACCCCATCCTACAGATGAGAAAACTGAGGCTTTGCAGAAGTTAGGTAATGGGGTCAAGGTCATACAACTAGAAAGGGGTAAGCCATGTATCTGTCCCGAGCCTCCTGATGTCAGGGTCTGTGTCTAGTCTGAGGCCCCCACAGACTCTAACACAATCACTATTTGCTGGATGAAAATCTGTTGAAGTGAGAGTCTTGGGGCTCAGGGGCTATCACTGCAGCCTCCACCCTCCCACCCCACTAGTCCCTGCCCCTGGAGGAGATCTCTAGGCTCAGTTCAGGCAGTACCTCATCCAGGTATGCTGCTTCTTCGATGGCGATTCTTAGCGCTTGTCCAGGCTCTGTGGTGCCAGAATCTCAGGGAACACAACTCACCAGCAGAAGAGAGAGTTTTAGATTTGTCAGTGACTTGGCAGCCCTGAAGTCTCATCCCATAGGTTGCAATCTCTGCCACTTGAACAAGTGGATGGCTATGCAGTTGAGAGGGCAGGGTGGGAGAGCACATGTAATGTGAATTCATTCAGCAGCCATCCCTGGGTGTCCACTGTGAATGAATACCAGGTAACTACCTTGAGGGAGACAGAGGCAAGGGTGACACAACCTCCTCACCCCTAATCCCCTCTTGGAAGAAGAAATCAATGACAGCCAGAAGAAGGAACACAGGAGGAAGTCCTGCCTACCTGAAGAAAGAATCCCAGCCCTCCAATCATTTGGGCAACAAAAATGTACTATGCACATGCTAAGTGCCAGCTGCAGGGGACCTACCAGTAAACAAAACACCTCTTGGTCTCACGAAGCTCTCAGTCTAATGGGGAGACATAATATATAAGTATGTCGTTGCAAACGTGATGTATTTAAAGGAAACAGGAAATGCACACTGTGCTATGAAAGAAACCAAAAGGGACTCACGTCAGCAGGGTTTAGGGGGTTACCTTTCTGAGAAAGATAAAAAAGAACTTACTGTATGAAAAATGTGGAAACAGCTTTCCAGAATAAGGGAAAAGCAAGTATGAAGGTCATGTACATAGAAGAATGTGGCATGTTCAAGACTAAACTTAGGGATATTGGGTGTGAGGTAGGAGAGAGGTTCAAGATGGAGGGGACATATATATATATATATATATATACCTATGGCTGATTCATGCTGATGTATGGCAGAAAGCAGCACAATATTGTAAAGCAATTATCCTTCAATTAAAAACAAATAAATTGTTTTAAAAAGAAATAACATTAGGGATATTATGTCTGGAGTGTAATGAGTCAAAATGGATTGTGACGGAAAATAGGGTCAGAGAGGAGGGCCCAGGAAAAATACTTAGGTTTTTTTGTTTTGTTTTGTTTTTTTCTATTATTTTTGGGTTGTGCTGAGCAGCATGTGAAATCTTAGTTCCCTGACCAGGGATCAAACTCATGCCTTCTGCAATAGAAGTGCAGAGTCTTAACCTTGGACCACCAGGGGGTTCCGCCCAAAGCTGAGGTTTTACCTGAGTGTGAAGGAAGGCCACCAAAGGGTTGTGAACAGAGGGATGGTGCAGCCCAAGCTAATCCGTGTTTATCAGGTCACTCTGGCTGTCAGGGGGAGAATGGGTGGAGAGTGAGGCAGAGTAGAAGCTGGGGAACATGGCAACTCTCATAAGTTAATGTCAAGGACATATAGATGAGTGGGCTGTTTCCTCCTAATAGGGGATCTGGGGGAAGGCTTTGAGGAGGGGTTTTACCCTGAGTGAAAGCTGAAGAGGCAAGAATAAAGGAAAAGGCTGCATTCCCAGTTTTTTCCTCCTGAGTACAGGGAAAACTTGTTTTTCCTTTTTCTGCCTCAGAAATGAAAAAGAGATGGGCATTCATCAATCTGTACTTTCCAAATCACCTACACGGAGGTTTAAACAATTATAACAAACCATCAGCGGTTCCAAGTGAGAATAACATGTCAAATGACAATGTCAAATTTGGCACAAACAGATCTGGCTGAGCCTCACAAATTTTATCCTGGGGCTGACAGTGTCAGCAATTCCAAGTCTGATCCCCAGCTGCCTCTGAAAGACAAGATCACAGGAGAGAAAGAGGCAGAAAAAGCCTCCCTGGTTGCAGTTCCCTGAGCAAATGGGCACGTGTGCCTCTGGGGTGAGCAGGGCAGTGTCGACTAAACCAATCAGACCATGATTAGCCAGAAAGAATCTGTCAGCTCTTCACTGGTGACCAGTCTCACGAGGGCCAAGAGTTCACATTTTGTGAAACCTGCTGGGTTCACTAAACATCTTATGTTTCAGTTCAACTAGGTCTTGCCTGCCAGCCGAGTCTGCACAGCAATGTGCCTCCAGCCCGCATCCCTCTCAGACAGGCACCAGCCCTCCCTGATGTCCATGTCCTCCCCTCACTGGGCGCTTACAAAGCAGTCCCCTCAAGGCAGGTACAGAAACTGAGTTTAGAGACTATTTTGTTTTTGCTTCTAATGAACTGCTTTGCCTATACAACACCCATTCTCCAATCCTGTGATAACAGCTTCCTAATTTTTCTTGGGGACCTCAACTTAAGCCACGTGGATTAGGTGGTACAGGCCTCCCATCTAAATCCCAGGGGTGGATTTATGATCTAGATTTGACCTGTTATTGAAATCCACCACTATCAGGGCCACCTCCTACCCCTTCATAGTGACTGGTTCAGAGTAGGCACGTGATCTAAATCCGTTCAATCAGAAAACCCCACGACTTTTTGCTGGACCCCTGGGGGAAGGAGCACTCTCTTCTCTCTGAATTGGGATCTAGGAAGATGTCAGCCTAGAGCTGCTGGATGGAGGTCATTAGAGCCTGTCTGAGAACAGGACCAGAGCACAGGAAACAGCCCAAAGACAGAGAAAGCCTCTTACCTTGTGACATCATTTGAGCTTCTGAATGGAGCCATGTCTAAAGCTGAACCTCATTAGGGGTGGGTTTCTGACACCAACAAAGAGCATTCTGACTCTCAGGTGAAGGTTAAGGAATACAAGGATAAGGACTAGACCCTCTGATTTCTATCCCAGGGGCTCTCACATTGTATCATTTTCCAAATAACTTTATCCAACCACATACCCAAACCTGACTAAGCTGTATGGCTTTACAATTTACTGAAGATGGATATTTTTAAAACAAAAACATCTGATCACAGCATTGTTTAATCCAATTGGATCACAGAGCCATGGAAGGGCCCCTGGAGATCATATCATTGAGTGGTTTTCAAAGATTTTTTAGCAACTTCTTATTTCAAATGAAATATTAAGCAGGAAATAAAGCAGTGTCTTGTTACTGCAAGTGTATTTTATCTTTTAAAAGTGTTAACATTTAACATTTACTTTTTAATAATCAGTGACCTAAATTTCAATGTGTTTGTTTCTAAGGTATAAAAATTGGTTAAATAGGAAATCAACAGAGAAAAATCAATGAAACAAAAAGCTCATTCTTTGCAAAGATCAATAAAACCAATACGCCTCTAGTCAGGCTAGTAAAAAGAGAAAAAAACACAAATTACTAATATCAGAAATGAAAGCGGGGCATCATTACAGCTCCTACAGACATTAAAGGGATAATAAAGGGATACTATGAACAACTCTATGCCCACAAACGAGAGTCTAGATAAAATGCACCAATTCCTAAAAAGACACAATTTTGCCAAACTCACAAAAGAAGAAATAGGCCATCTGAATAGGTCCATATCTATTAAAGACATTGAATCAATCATTAAAGCCTTCCAGAAGGGAAAGCATCAGGCCCAAATAGGTTCACTGGCCAAATCTACCATACATTTAAAGGAAGAAGTTATACAAATTCTCTGCAACCTCTTTTAGAGGACAGAACGGAGGGATGACCCCCTAACTCATTCTATAAGGCCAGCATTATCCTAATAACACCAGTCAAAGACATTACAAGAAGAGAAAACTGCACACCAATATCACTCATGAACAGAGATACAAAAATCCCAATAAAATATTAGTAAAGAGAATCCAATAATAAATTTAAAAAAATTATACTCTACAACCAAGTGGGATTTATACCAGGAACACAAGCCTGATTCGATCTTCAAAAACCACTTAACATGGGGGACTTCCTGGTGCACCAATGGTTAAGACTTTGCTTTCCAGTGCAAGGGGTGTGCGTTTGATCTCTGGACAGCGAGCTAAGATCCCACATGCCTCTCAGCCAAAAAAAAAACAAAAAACAAAAAAACATAAAACAGAAGCAACACTGTAACAAAGTCAATAAAGACTTCAAAAATGGTCCACATTAAAAAAAATTTTTTTTTAATCACTAAATATAATCCATCAAATGGACCAGCTAAAGAAGAAAAATAACATGATCACATCAACAGACGGAAAAAAAAGTATTTGACAAAATGCAACACCCATTCATGATGTTTAAAATATCAGTAGGGATTTCCCTGGTGGTCCAGCGGTTAAGAGGCTTCCCTTGTGGCTCAGTTGGTAAAGAATCTACCTGCAGTGCTGGCGACCTGGGTTGGGAAGATCCCCTGGAGAAGGAAAAGGCTACCCACTCCAGTATTCTGGCCTGAAGAATTCCAAGGACTGAATTGTCCATGGGGTCACAGAGTCGGACATGAATGAGCGACTTTCGCTTTCACTTTCCAGTGGTTAAGAATCTACCGGTCAATGCAGGGGACATGAGTTTGATCCCTGGTTGGAGAAGATCCCACATGCCACAGAGCAACTAATGCTGTGCACCACAACTCTTGACCTCACAGGCCGCAACTACTGAAGCCTGCTCACCTAGAGCCCGTGCTCTGCAGCAAGAGGAGCCATCATAATAAGGAGCCTGCACACTGCAACTAGAGAGTGGCCCCCACTTGCCACAACTAGAGAAAGCCCATGCTCAGCAATGAAGACTCAGTGCAGCCAAAAACTAATAATAAATTAGTAAATCCAAAAATAAATACATAAAAATTTTAAACTCTCAGTAAACTAGGAACAAAGGGGAACTTCTTCATCTTGATAAAAACTATCTACCAAAAAATCGACAGCTAACAGCATACCTAATGGTGAGACACTTGGAGCTTTCCCTCTAAGAACAGGTACAAAGCAAGGATGTCTCTTCTCAACACTCCTTTTCAGCATTGTATTGGAAGTTATAACCAATGCAATAAGACAAGACAAGAAAATACAGATTTGGAAGAAAGAAACTGTCTTTATTTACAGATTACATGATCATCTGGGTAGAAAATTTGAAAGGACTGAAAAAAAAGCTGGAACTAATAAATGATCATACCAAGGTTGCAGGAAGCAAGGTCAATATACAAAAGTCAATCCTTTTCCTATACGCTAGTAATGAACAAGTAGACTCTGAAATTAAAAACATGAGACCATTTATATTAGCATTTCCCCCAAATGAACTACTTACATATGAATCTAAAAATATATGTACAAGATCTATACAAGGAAAACTAAAACACTCTTATGAAAGGAATCAGAAAAGAACTAAATAAATGGAGATATATTTCATATTCACAGATAGGAAGATTCACTATTGTCAAGATGTCAGTTGTTCCCAAATTGATGTATAGATTCAATGTAATTCCAATCAAAATTGCAACAAATTATTTTATGGATATTGACAAACTGCTTCTAGAGCTTATATGAAGAGGCAAAAAACCCAAAGGAGTCAACACAATACTAAAAAAGAACAAAATTGGAAGACTGAACAACTCAACTTCAAGACTTACCATAAAGCTACAGTAATCAAGAGAGTGGGCTTCCCAGTGGCTCAGCAGTAAAGAATCTACCTGCAATGCAGGAGACACAAGATCCCCTGGAGGACGGCATGACAGCTCCCTGCAGCATTCTGGCCAGGAAAATCCCATGGACAGAGAAGACTGGCAGGCTACAGTCCATAGGGTCACAAATAGGCAGGACTGAAGCCACTGAACATGCATGCATGCAGTCAAGTCAGTGTGATGTTGATGAAAGCACAGACAAATAGATCAATGGGACTGATAACACAGAAATAGATCCACATAAATATAATCACTGACAGGAGGAAAGGCTGTAAAGTGGAGAAAATGGTCCTAGGACTTCCCTGGCGGTCCAGTGGTTAAGATGCTGTACTTCCAATGCAGGCAGAACCAATCCCTGGTCAGGGAACTAAGACCCCACGTGCCACACAGCATGACCCCTCCCCCCCAAAAAAATCCCTTTAACAATTGAACAGTCACATGTTTGCTCGGTGAAAAAAATGAGTCAGGACACAGACTTTACACCCTTCGCAAAAACTGATTTTGCGTTTTCTGTTTGATCAAGGGTTCTGGGTTTGTCGTGGCAGAAGTGTTAGTCACTGGGTCGTGGGCCATTCCATTGTTTGAAACCCCATGGACTGTAGCCCACCAGGCTCCTCTGTCCATGGAATTCTCCAGGCAAGAATACTGGAAAGGGTTGCTGTTGCCTTCTCCAGGAGATCTTCCCGACCCAGGGCTCAAAACCAGGTCTCCCACATCGCAGGTGGATTCTTTACCATCTGAGCCGTGAGGGAAGCCCTGTCATGGCAGAATCTGAGCCCACATGACTTTGGGGTCGTCAGCAATGGGCACCATGGCTTGGACTCATGGCACTCAAGCAGCTCTGGAGCCACGAGGACAGAGGCAGCCCAGGCTCTCTGCAGGGACAGATGCCACCTGCCACCTCTCCTTTGTTCACTCAGAGGCAGGCGCCTGGGGCAACTCCCTGTGACCGTGAACTACTCTGGGAGTTGCACTGTCAATCGCCTGCCACAGCGAATCACTTCAGGCCACTGCATCCCCAAAGATCTGCCCACCGACCCCACCTCGGCCCCCTCTGGGCCTCTCCCAGCAGCAGGAACAAGCTGATGCCAGGCAAGCCCGTCCCTGCTGCCAAACGGGAGCGTCTGCTGTAGCCCCTGGGGTTCTGGGCTTGGGAAATGCCACCTCCCTCCCCTTCCTACAGGGACAGAGTACAGGGCACGCTCAGAGCATCCAGGAGAGCGGGCCCCTTCCCACCAGTGACACCGTGCAAGAAGCCTTTTCACGCCTCACTTACCCTGACCCTCCTGCCCACCACACAGACAGTGCAGGCCTGTTTCTACCCATTCCTCAGAGGAGAAAACTGAGGTTGAGACAATGAAGAGAAGTGTAGCCCGAGGACTATTGGTCATGGGAGTTCCGCGTCCTGTCTCACTGCTGCATGAGGGCGTCTTTGGGAAGCACAGCAGGGCAGAGGTGGGGGTCATGGGAGCCCCCGATGTTCAGGGCTTTCAGCGGAACCTGGATCAGGGGGTCGGCTCCCAGGAAGCCCTTTTCACCTGTCAGCTGTAAGGGAGTTCCTCTAAAGGGTCAGCACTGGCTCTCCCGGAACTGCCCCAACCGGGGGAGGCCACACTCTACCCCAGCATGTCAGCTGTCCTACCTCAGCTATCCAGGATGTCAGCTGCGTCCCCCTCCACAGGAGTGCCAAGCCTGGAAGGCCCCGCTGTGGTGGGCCTAGTGCACCTCAGGGTGATAAGTCTGCTCAGGGCCTGGCCTGCCCTGGCCTCAGACCCACCAGGCCACGGCAGAGAGGCCCGGGCCTGAGCGCGCGGGCAGAGGCCGTTTCCTGGGAATGCCACACCCCCCAGTGGCCAGCATTCCCCAGTGCTCTCTCCTCCTCCTCCAAGACTCTCCCAGAGGGGGCCACCCGTTACCTCCTGTCCTAAACCAAAGGAGACCCTCGGGGGAGGAGGGGGGAAGAGAATCATCATCAAAAACATTCCTTCATCCCCAGAACTAACTTAGCCCACCCTGCACTGAGTGAGAGGGAGACAGGCCCAGGCCCTGTCCTCAAGGAGCTGGGAGTCCGGTGAGGAGAGTGAGGGGACGGGCACACAGATGGGTAACAGCTACGGGACTCCACAGAGAGAGGCCTAGCCAGGCGGGGCTCAGAAGTCAGAGGTGCCACTGCGGGTCTCCTTCCAGAAGCTTCTCTGAGGCAGTCACGCTGGAAACCAGGCCGACATAAGGGCAGGAGCCAGGTCAGGAGCGGAGGGGAGAGTGTGCAAGGAACAGGGAAGGGCAGAGGCTATGGTTTTAGGCAGAAGCAAGCCTGGCATGTCAGAACCAGGGAGGAGGCTGGTGTGGCCGGACCATGGCAATGTCGGGCGGGGAGCGGGAGTTAGAGAGGGGAAAGAGAACAAGCCANTAGGCCAGAATACTGGAGTGGGCAGCCTTTCCCTTCTCCAGGGGATCTTTCCAACCCAGGGATTGAGTCCAGGTCTCCCGCACTGCAGGCGGATTCTTTACCAGCTGAGCCACAAAGGAAGCCCAAGAATACTAGAGTGTGTAGCCTATCCATTCTCTAGGGGATCTTCTTGACCCAGGAATCAAACCAGGGTCTCTTGCATTGCAGGTGGATTCTTTACCAACTGAGCTGTGAGGGAAGCACTGTATAAAAGGTAAAGTGGAAACTCAAAGAAGTGAAGTGAATTTGGCCAGGTCCCACTTTCCCAGGTCTCAGGGAGAACCACGAGACATTTCTGGGGTGTCATTGGTTCTGTAGAGGCTTTTTGGGTTATCCCTTTTTTTCAAACTGGACTGAGAAGGGGGACGGGACACTTCAGAAGAACACCTCTCTCCAAGCTATGCTCTAGATCTCCAGGGAGTTTTAGTAACAGCCGCTACCCCTGGTTTTTTCTTGGGGATGGTTAGCTTTGTGACCCCTGTGGGTCTGAAAGGGGCTAGAGTATATGTGTTTCTGAGGAACTGGTGGCTCTTCTGTCAGTTCCAGTAGCAGGAAGGAGGAAGGGCACAAGAAAAGAATAAAACATGCCCTTGCCCTTTTCTTTTTTTTTGAGGATAATTGTTTTATAATATCGTGTTCGTTTCTGCCCTACGTCAGCAAGAATCAGCCACCTAGGTGCGTGCATGCTCAGTCGTGTCTGACTCTTTGTGACCCCATGGACTGTAGCCTCCCAGACTCTTCTGTCCATGGGATTTCCCAGGCATGGATACTGGAGTGGGTTGCCATTTCCTTCTCCGGGATCTTCCTGACCACAGGTGTACATACGTGCCCTCTCTTCTGAACCCCCTTCCATCTCCCTCTCCATTCCACCCCTCTAGGTTGTCACAGAGCACTGAATTGAGCTTCCTGTGTCACACAGCAAATTTCTGCTTGCTATCTATTTTACATGTGGTAATGTAGATGTTTCCTTACTATTCTCTCAGTTGGTCCCACCTTCTCCTTTCCTCACTGTCTTCAATCTGTTCTGTAAATCTGCCTCTCCATTGCTGTCCTGCAAATAGGTTCATCAGTTCATCTTTCTAGATCCCGTTTACATTCATTAATATACGATATTTGTCTTTTCTGACTTCTTTCACTCTGTATAATAGTCTCAAGGCTCATCCACCTCATTAGGACTGACTCAAATGCGTTCTTTTATGGTTGAATAATATTTCGTTGTATGTATATACCACAATTTCTGTATTCATTCATCTGTTGATGGACATCTAGGCTGCTTCTATATCCTAGCTTTTGTAAAAATTGCTTCAATGAACATTGGGATACCTGGGTCTCTTAATTATGATTTTCTCAGGGTGTATGCCCAGTAGTGAGATTGCTGGGTCACATGGTAGTTCTGTTCTGGTTTTCTAAGGAGTTTCTATTACTGTTCTCCATAGTGGCTGTATCAATTTACATTCTCACCAATAGTGCAAGAAAGTTCCCTTTTCTCCATATCTTCTCTAGCATTTCTTGTTTGTACTTTTTTAAATGATGGCCATTCTGACCAGTGTGTGGTGATACCTTACTGTAGTTTTTATTTGCATTTCTCTAAATATGCAGATGAGCAATGTTGAGCATCTTTTCATCTGTTTCATCTCTTTGTTGGCCATTTGTATGCCTTCTTTGGAGAAATGTCTGTTTAGATTGTCTTCCCATTTTTAGATTGAATTGTCTGTTTTTCTGATATTGAGCTGCATGAACTGCTTATATATTTTGGAGGTTAATCCTTTGTCAGTTTCATTTGCTGCTATTTTTCTTCCATTTGGAGAGTTGTCTTTTAATCTTGTTTATTGTTTCCTTTGCTGTGCAAAAGCTTTTAACTTTAATTAAGTCCCATTTGTTTACTTTCATTTTTATTTCCATTAGGAGGTAGGTCAAAGAGAATCTTGCTGTGATGTATGTCAAAGAATGTACCACCTATGTTTTCCTCTAAGAGCTTTATAGTTTCTGGCCATACATTTAAATCTTTAATCCATTTTGAGTTTTCTGTGTGTGTGGTTAAAGTATTCTAGTTTCATTCTTTTAAATGTAGCTGTCAAGGTTTCCCGGCACCACTTATTAAAAAAGCTGTCTTTTCTCTGTTGTATCTCCTTGCCTTCTTCCGAGATAAGTGCCCATAGGTGTGTGGTTTATCTCTGGGCTTTCCATCTTGTTCTATTGGTCTATATTTCTATTTTTGTGCCAGTGCCATACTGTTTTAATGTATCTTTGTAGTATAATCTGAAGTCAGGAAAGTTGATTCCTCCAGCTCCATTCTTTTTCAAGATTCCTTTGGCTGTTGAGGGTCTTTTTCATTCCCGTACAGATAGTGAATTTTTTTGTTCTAGTTCTGTGAAAAATACCATTGGTAGTTTTATAGGGATTCCTTTGAATCCGTAGTTTACTTTGGGTTATAGTCATTTTCACCATATTGATTCTTCTAATCCAATAACATGGTATCTCTCCATATGTTTGTGTCTTCTTTTATTTCTTTCATCAATGTTTTATACTTTTCTGCAAACAGGTCTTTTGTCTCTTTAGGTAAATTTATCCCTAGATATTTTATTCTTTTTGTTGCAGTGGTGAATGGGCTTGTTTCCTTAACTTCTCTTTCTGATTTTTCATTTTTAGCGTATAGGAATGCAAGGGATGTGTCTTTTCCCTTTTAAAGTGCTTTTCTAAAAGGTATTCATAATTTCTTGTAATTCATCATTTAGCCACTCTACCTGCTAGGAAGGTTGGGAAATGTGTTTTAGTTAGGGGCATTATATCCTAATAAAAATCAGGACTCTTTTACTTAGAAAAATACGAAGATAAAGTTTTAGGGAAGCACAGATTTTGCAACACAAAACCCTGTAATTTTTCAAAGATGTCTTAAAATTTAGTAATGTCCTTTTGAGTAGGAAGGCACTGATTATATTAGATAAAATGCCCAACAGATGGGATCAATAATGTTTCTTCCTATAAAACAATAGTCTTTAATACCATCCACTGTGTTTAATTACTAAGAACTACATACACACTTCACAAATAATAACCGGTAGTTAAAAAAGCAACTATTACATTCTAGATGGTGTGCTTAGTGCTTTGTGTGTGTTTTTTCACTTTACTCTTTACTGTAATCCTATAAGTCTGGTATTATCGTCTCTCTCTTTTATAAAATTGTGGTAAAGTACATACAGTATGAAATTTACCATCTTCATCATTTTTAAGTGGTAGTGTTAAGAGTACGCACATTGTTTTACCACCAATTTCTGGAACTTTTTCATACCCATGAAACAGCTCCCCATCTCCTCCGCCGCCGCCTCCTCGCCCCTGGTAACCACCATTCTGCTTTATATCTCTCTGAATTTCACTGCTCTACATGCCTCATATAAGTGGAATACAGTAACACCATGTTTGTCTTCTTGAGACTGACTTCTTTCACTTAATGTGTATTCATGTTGTGGCATGTGTTAGAATTTCTGTCCTTCTTAAGGCTGAATGGTATTATATTGTGTGGATATATCACATTTTGTTTATCCATTCATCCATCAATGGATATTTGGTTTGCTTCTACCTTTTGGCTATTATAAATAATGTTGCTATGAACATGGGTATACATGTATCTCTTTGAGATCTTGCACTCAATTCTTTTGGATGTATATCCAGAAGGAGAATTGCTGGATCAAATTATTGTCTCTCTTAAATAGATGAGAAAACTGAGGCTCAGAGAAGTTAAGTAACTTGCTCAAGGACACAGAGCTAGCACAAGAACTCAGATGCTGCTCTTAAAGGAGCTCTTCAGTCTAAAAGAGTTGTTGAAATGGACCCCAACCCTCAATCCCTTTACAGTATATGGAAACATAAAATCAGTGCCCTAACAGAGACAAAATTCTAGTTCTGAGAGTCCCAGATTCCTTGGCACTGAGGGGAATCACAGAAGACTGCTCAGAAAGTAGCATTGGAGCTGGTATTTAGAAATCAGAGTATAGCGATGTTACACTACAGTCGATTTAGGGTCACCTGTATATTCTGAGAAGAAGGCAATGGCACCCCACTCCAGTATTCTTGCCTGGAAAATCCCACGGATAGAGGAGCCTGGTAGGCTGCAGTCCATGGGGTCGCTAAGAGCTGGAAACGACTGAGCAACTTCACTTTCACTTTTCACTTTCATGCATTGGAGAAGGAAATGGCAACCCACTCCAGTGTTGTTGCCCGGAGAATCCCAGGGACGGGGGAGCCTGGTGGGCTGCCGTCTGTGGGGTCACACAGAGTCAGACACGACTGATGTGACTTAGCAGCAGTAGCAGCAGTATATTCTGAGCTATTATGTAGTACAGTATAAATATTCTTTCATATCATACAGTTAAATATGAGGGATCATATATATAAAAGGCCATGAGTATTATATTTCATGGGCTACGTAAGGTCTTTTCAAAGATAATTGAACAACTCAGTTTTCATTTATATGCTGACTTGAGAAGCTGACCCTTGAACACAATGTTGCATTACTGTGAAGGTAAGGAAGCTTACATACCCAGGAGAGAATTAAGAACAGTAGCATGATAGTGGGCAAATGTGAGGGTGTCTATAAGGGACATAAGTAGTTCTTTTTTAAAGCACAGAATCCGTGAAGAGGAGTATAGGATAAGATCCAAAATGTGGTTGAGATGTCAGAGTATGGAATTTGAACTTGAGTATGTAAGCAGTGGAGAGTCAAAAACTTACTGAGTGAAAGAAAGATAAAACGTTGACCCTTAGTAATGATAGTCTGTTAACAGTATCAGCAGATATTGAAGAGAATAGTGAGTGTAGGGAGACTTTTTCATTGAAATAGCTCAGATGAGAAGTCTGTATTCTTTTATTGGAACTCAAACTTCAGAAAAGCATAATCTAACCCAAATTCTATTTTGACTGCTTTGCAAGTCAGCTTCAGGTGTAGATATTCAAAGAATTTAGGCTAGTCCTGTACTAAGGATGTTATCAGAATAAAATGTGTTTTTTTGTTGTTTTTTTTTTAAATTATGAGCATTAGCAAGGAGAGGTAAGAAAGCCTTCCTCTGTAAACAATGCAAAGAAATAGAGGAAGACGCTAGACTGAAAGAGATGTCTTCAAGGAAACTATGGGTACTAAGGGAACAATTCATGCAAAGATGGGCACAATAAAGGGTAGGAAGAGTATGGACCTAACAGAAGCAGAAGATACTAAGAAGAGGTGGAAGAATACACAGAAGAAACTATACAAAAAAGATGTTAATGACTCAGATAACCACAATGATGTGATCACTCACCTAGAGCCGGAAATCTTGGAGTGCGAAGTCAAGTGGGCCTTAGGAAGCATCACTACGAAAAGAGCTAGTAGAGGTCATGGAATTCCAGCCGAACTATTTTCAAATCCTAAAAGATGATGCTGTTAAAGTGCTACACTTAAAATGCCAACAAATTTGGAAAACTGCAGTGGCCACAGGACTGGGAAAGGTTAGTTTTCATTCCAATCCCAAAGAAGGGCAGGCCAAAGAATGTTCAAACTACCACACAGTTGCACTCAATTCACATGCTAGCAAAGTAGTACTCAAAATTCTCCAAGCCAGGCTTCAACAGTACATAACCAAGAACTTCCAGATGTTCAGGCTGGATTTAGAAAAGGCAGAGGGACCAGAGATCAAATTGCCAACATCTGTTGGATCACAGAAAAAGCAAGATATTCCAGAAGAACATCTGCTTCATATGCTAAAGCCTTTGACTGTGTGGATCACAACAAACTGTGGAAAATTCTTCAAGAGATGGGAATACCAGATTACCTTACCTGCCTCCTGTGAAACCTCTATACATGTCAAGAAGCAACAATTAGAACCACACATGAAACAATGGACTGGTTCCGAATTGGGAAAAGAGTACATCGAGGCTGTATAATGTCACCATGCTTATTTAATTTATATACAGCGTACATGCGAAATGCCAGACTGGATGAAGCACAAGCTGGAATTAAGATTGCAGGTAGAAATATTAATGATCTCAGATATGCAGATGACACCACCTTTATGGCAGAAAGCGAAGAGGAACTAAAGAGCCTCTTGATGAAGGTGAAAGAGGAGAGTGAAAAAGTTGGCTTAAAACTCAACATTCAAAAAACTAAGATCATGGCATCTGGTCCCATCACTTCATGGCAAATAGATGGGGAAATAATGGAAACAGTAAGAGACTTTATTTTCTTGGGCTCCAAAATCACTGCAGATGGTGACTGAAGCCATGAAAATAAAAGACCCTTGCTCCTTAGAAGAAAAGCTGTGACAGCATATTAAAAAGCAGAGATATTACTTTGCCGACAAAGGTCCATCTAGTCAAAGCTATGGTTTTCCAGTAGTCATGTATGGATGTGAGAGTTGGACCATAAAGAAGGCCGAGTGGTGAAGAATTGATGCGTTTGAACTGTGATGTTGGAGAAGACTTGAGAGTCCCTTGGACTGCAGGGAGATCAGAAAAGATCAAACCAGTTAATCCTAAAGGAAATCAATCCTGAATATTTATTGGAAGGACTGATGCTAAAGCTGAAGCTCCAGTATTTTGGCTGCCTGATGCGTAGAACTAACTCATTAAAAAAGACGCTGATCCTGGGAAAGACTTGAGGGCAGGAGGAGAAGAGGAGACGGGACAAGATGGTTGGATGGCATCCCCGACTCAATGGACATGAGCTTGAGCAAGCTTCAGGAGATAGTGAAGGACAGGGAAGCCTGATGTGCTGTAGTCCCTGGGATCACAAAGAGTCAGAGTGAGTGACAAAAACAACAAGCATTCATAGGACATTATTCACAATGCTAGAGTTAAATAAAACTTATTTTTTATTGATGTAACAGTTTATAACATATCAGTTTCATTGGTCCAGCATTATATTTTGTCTTTTGTACACTATAGCATGCTCACCACCAAAATTTACTTCCCATCCATCACAATACAGTTGATTCATTTTATCCCTTTCACCCTCCTCCACATTCCCCTCTGGTAACCACTGCTATATGCTTTGTGTCTATGTGTTTGAGTTTTTTGGTTTGGTTTGGTTTTTTCATTTATTTTGTTTTCTTTTTTGTTTTTTAAGTTCTACATATGGGTGAAATTGTAACAGTATTTGGCTTTCTCTGTCAGACTTATTTCACTTTAGCATAATGCCCTCAAGGTCTATCAATGTTGATGCAGATAGCAAGATTTCATCTTTTTTTTATGCCCGAGTAATATTTCATTTCAGTGTGGCGTTTTCTTTCCATTCATCCATTGATAAGCACTCAGTTTGTTTCCATATTTTGGCTATTATAAATACTGCTGCAGTGAACACAGTCTTATATACATCTTTTTGAATTAATGTAAATAAAACTTCTAATGAAAATTTAAACTTATTCCTATACAGTAGATTCCCGTTTTATTAAAGTCTTGTACTAGGTCCCAGGAGGCATACATATTCATAAAAACTGACTTTTGAGAGTTTATGCTCAGCATTGTTCTGAGTTCTTTACTATTTAAATACTTCATAGCTTTATGGAGTAGGTACTGTTAGTATCTTATTTTGTTGCTGAGTTAACTGTAAAGTAGCTTATTACTCAAGAGTAGGAATGAATGACGGTAATTGTTGAAGAAAGTGGAAATTCTGTCAAAACACAATTCATTGACTTCTTTTGTGTGAATCTGCCACACCCAGGATCTCAGGGCTGCTATGGCTTATTCCAGTCAGCAGAAAATCCTCCCCACTTTACCCCGCTTGGCTGTTCTCTCCTGAGGCGATCCTCTTAGTCACACAGGATCTTCCAAGAGAGAAGAAGGACTCTTGACTAAGGACATAAGAGCAGTATTGGCCCTCTGATAGAAGGATTTTTTGTTTGTTTATTCAGCAAATATCTGCCAAAAACCTGTTATGTATAATATTAGACTTAAATAATAAAATACAGTTCCTACTTTAGGACCTCAGAGTTAGACTGGGGAATCAGACACAAAAAGATAAACTTGATGGCCTGGTAAATTCTAACAGAGGTGTGATTGAAGTGTTCTGGGAGTGCAGAGGATGGTGTTCCTCATTCTGCCTTGGGGACTAGGGGAAGTATCTAAGGGCTAAATTGTGGGACAGATGCTGTTTTCAGTGTAGGGCTGAAGATGAAGTATAGCTTCAAAGTAATAAAAGTGATTTTTTCCGTTGAATTATAAAGTCAACTGTTAAAGCAAAGTTCTAAAATTGTTCTGCAGTTTGCACTGGAAGCAATATTCAGATACAGGCTTCCCTGGTGGGTCAGACGGTAAGGAGTCTGTTTTCAGTGCAGGAGACCCAGGTTCGCTCCCTCGGTCAGGAAGATCCCCTGGAGGAGGGAATGGCTGCCTACTCCAGTCTTGCCTGGAGAGTTCCACGGACAGAGGAGCCTGGTGGGCTATAGTCCACGGGGTNTAGGCTTCCCTGGTGGATCAGATGGTAAGGAGTCTGTTTTCAGTGCAGGAGACCCAGGTTCGCTCCCTGGGTCAGGAAGATCCCCTGGAGGAGGGAATGGCTGCCTACTCCAGTCTTGCCTGGAGAGTTCCACGGACAGAGGAGCCTGGTGGGCTATAGTCCACGGGGTCAAAAAGAATCGGACACAACTGAGCGACTAACATCAATACCTATGTATGTTGTTGTTGTTGTGAAAGTCACTCAGTTGTGTATGACTCTTTGTGACCCCATGAACTGTTAACTCGCCAGGCTCCCCTGTCCATGGAATTCTCCAGGCAGTAATACTGGAGTGGGTTGCCATTCTCTTCTCCAGGGAATCTTCCTGACCCAGAGATTGAACCTGAGTCTCCTGCATTGCAGGCAGATTATTTATCATCTGAACCGCCAAGAAAGCCCAGATATCTATCTATACATCTTCTGAAAAGTGACCAATCGGAAGGATAATGCCTAGAACTTCAGCTGGTAATTCTCATGCCTTCTTGTTCCTTCTTCATGCTATCTCTTAATGATTGATTTAATCTACAAATATTACGTATTAGGCATTATTGAGGTTGAGGGTAGAGAGCTGAATAACACTTGAACCCCTCCCTCCCCACCAGGAACTCCATTGAAACAGGCAAGCGTGTCTATCTGTAACATAGTGCAGTGAACTGGTAGTAATAATATGAGCGAAGATTTACTTCTTTCAATAAAAAAAGAGTTTTACAAATCAATAAAATAACTTACCATTGAGTCATGGATAAATAGGAATCCAGTTTGATATAAGTGCAGTGTGCTTGTAGTTACAGAAATAGCTGCTGTTTCTCTCTTCTGCCTCAGGCCTACATACACACAGAATATTTACTCTCCCTGGAATTCTGTTTCCACCTCCACCCTGACTTCCACCCCCACACTGGCTAAATTCTCTCCTTCAGATCTCAGCTCAAATGCTACTTCCCCATAGAAGTCTTCCCACACTTCTCCAGTTCTAAATTAGACTCATCCAGCAGTTACTGTCTGCTTGAAATCTGTTTGCACTTTTTTTTACCAAGTTGTTTAATGTCTGCCTCATTTTACACTGTCGGCTTCTTAAGGGCAGGGCTGTGTTTGTTTATCCACCAGTGTGTGTCCACACAGTAGAATGCCATTTATTTATTGAATGCATGAATGAATATTCACCATGTGCTAGGCACTGTGCTAAAAATTCACATACACTTATTAATCCTCAAAACAAGCTTCTAAGGTACATATTGTATATATTATTGTGTCTATTTTAAGAATGAGGAAATTAGGCCGCTGCTCCACCTTATGTAGTTACTCCATGACCTCATAGCTAATAAGTGTCAAAGCCAGGATTTGAACTCATTTTATAAACTGTAATTATAAACCCTCCTACCTGAAGTTAAATGGCTCTAGTACTTCTGTTTAGTTTTCTCTGTGTAATTAGCAAAACACACTATATTAACCAGAACTGTATTAACTTCTGGTTTTACATATCTTACTTTCAGTAAGTGACGTTAACAATTGGATTCTGTAGTATTTTGGAATCATGAAAAAGAAAATTGGAAGGTAGGAATCATCAGAGTGTTAGGTGGAGAAAGAACTGTAGGGATCAAAGCCTCTTGTTTTATAGGTGAGACTGAGACTGAAACGGTAGAAGAACTTGTTCAAGTTTACATTCTAGTAAATCAGAAGCTAGATCTCCTAATTTCTAGTCTGGCAATAACATGTTACAATATCTACTTTCACTTTAGGGTAGTTTCCAAGTATATGTTATTTATATTCTTTTTCTCTTTTGGACTCTAGCCCGGAAGACTAGATTCTCTTGCCATACCAAATAGTAAAGTGCTTACTGTAGACCAGGCTAACAAGATGAAGTTACCAGATAGGGGTAGTTCAGAAACATAATACCTTCCTTTGCTACTTTTTCAACTTTTCTATTTCATGGTCATTTCACCATCTCATAAACTCTGTAAGTTAAATAAAAATCAACAGTTGAATCTCTATCTTGGAGCTGATAAAGAGGCCTAGTGAAAGTCAGTGAGTGCCTAAGAAGGTCAGAATGTGTTAAAGATGAAGCTAGAGCAAGAACTTGAGCCTCTAGACCATGTGTCAGCAAACTAGAGCCAACACCACTTGATTTTGTAAATAAAGTTTTATTAGAGCACAGCCACACCCGTTATGTTGTCTGTGGCTGCTTTCTCCACCACTTGATTTTGTAAATAAAGTTTTATTAGAGCACAGTCACACCCATTATGTTGTCTGTGGCTGCTTTCTTGCTATACTGACAAAGGTTAATAGTTGTCACTGACATTATGGACCACAAAGCCTAAATTATGTTACCTGGTTGTTCACCAAAAAAGTTTGCCAATTCCTACTCTAGACTTTTTGCACTAGGGCCTTAGTTCTTTCCACCTAGGAGAGTGCTTAATTGCCTTTCAAGCTGTCCTTTATCCACTGTTTACATTTAACTGGAAGAGATCTTCTCTCTGAGGTCTTTTTCCATTGAACAGATGTTCAAAACCTGCCAATCTACAAAAGATTAATGCCAGTTTTTCTGGGGAAAAGGTACAAAACTTCCACGAGTCAAAAATTACTGCTCCAGAATATGTCATAGGGCCATAAAAAAAGACACCAGTCAACTTAATAGAAACTGACCTCAAGTGCACAGTAAGTACAATTTATAACATTGTTCTCTGGAGCTTCAGCCAGTCATATTTTGTGTATTAGATGCTTTGGACTATAGAATGTGAAGCTCTGTATCACTGATGTTCCAAGTGTGATCCCTGCATGAGCAACACCCACATAGCCTAGAAACTTGTTCGTAATGCAGATTCACAGACTCTACACTAGACCTACTGGATCGGTAACTCTGGGGACAGGACCTAATCACTAGTTTTCTGACAAGACTTTCAAATGATTCTGATGTACGCTGACACTTGAGAACCTTCATGAGACCTCAGAATTTGCATTTCTAGTAATTTCTCAGATAATGCTGATGTTGCTAGTCTGGGAACCACACTTTGAGAACCACCGCTTTGGATACTAGAATAAGAAATTAGGACGTAGACCAAGAAAATAAGATCCTATTGAGAATCTTGATTTTCAGGAGTGTAAAATAGATAGTTTGGGGCAATTTTACTCTAAAATTTAATTTTTAAGGTACAAAAAACAGGATTTTTTTTTTTAAACTATTTCCTGGATGCCAACCATTCAGCTTTAGCAAAACATAACATTTTGCTGTTTGGTTGGTTTTATGTTTTTTTAAAGATATCAGAGTACCAATGAAGTTTTCTGGGTATCCTCCTAGAATCCATTCCTCTTCCTCATTCCCTAGAGAGAACCATGGATTTGGTGTGTATAACATGTAAACTTGTTTTATAATTTTACTACTTCTGTGTATATTTGTAAAGTACACTTTATATATTTTCAAAACTTACATAGCTGATCTTGTAACAGTTCTCAACTTTTTCCTCTAGAAATTATTTCTAAACATAATACATGCTGATACAGTGTAACTTTAGCCTATTAATTTTACCTGCTATGTAAATATGCCATAATTTATTAATCTATTTCCTTTTAGTAGGATTTTCCTTTTAGTAAGTTGTTCCTAATTTTTTACTATTTCATAGAGTGCTGAAGTAAATATTCTTTTGCATCTCTTCATGTACAGTTGTGAAAGGAAGTTTCTCTAGGGTATATGCCCAGGAGTAGAATCACTGAGAAGTAGGGTAAAAGGTTGTTGTGGGTTTCCCTGGTGGATCGTTGGTAGAAAAACCACTTGCCAATGCAAGAGACGCAGGTTCAGTCCCTGGCTTGGGAAGATCCCCTGGAGAAGGAAATGGCAACCCACTCCAGTATTCTTGCCTGGGAAATCCNCGGTCATCTGCAACTCAGCAGGCTTGGTCTGTACCACCTGTCTCACTTCGGGATGTGTGTGGAAGGGGCAGTGGCCATGAAGTTGTTGATAGAAGTGGGAGAAGACAGCCAAGCATCGTGTCTGCCAGCACCCCATTGGCTAGCACAGGTCACACACCCACGTCCAAAGCTAGGGGCAAGGAGGAGCATGCTCCATTCACCAAGAAGCATGGCAAGAGTATCTTCCTCCTCTTCCTCCTCTGGCTCCAAGAGAGAGAATTGGGACCACACACGGATGCATTCAGTCGCGTTTCCCAAGGTTCTCTTGGAGATAAATTCAGGTAAAGCTTGTAGGACCTCTCCCTGATGGAAGTGTTGAGTCTCAGTTGAACATATTTCCCAATTTAGTCTTTGCTTGACCCCTCCGTGGGCTGATTATCGCCTGCCTCTGAAGCAGTTTATTCACTGGGATCTGCCCTCACTGTTAGGGACTTCCCTGGTGGCTCAGATGGTAAAGACTCCACCTGTAATGTAGGAGACCAGTTTCAATCCCTGGGTTGGGAAGATCCCCCAAGGAAGGGGAAGGCTACCTACTCCAGTATTCTTGCCTGGAGAATCCCATGGATGGAGGAGCCTGACGGGTTACAATCCATGGGTTCACAGGGTCAGACGCGACTGAGTGCCTTTCACTTTTTCTCACGGTTAGACCGTTCTGCCCGTAATCCTCCTGACTGTGACCTCCACCTGCAGTCCATCCATCGGTGGCCGCTCTGTGGCAGAATGGAGCAGGTCTGTTCCACAGTTGTATTATACCAGCAGCCTGCCGAGGACACAGTGCCCTCTCTCACCTCCTCTGGTTTTTCTTCTCCTATGGCCAATGTTCTTTAGTCCCCCTACTGGTTCCTAACATAACACGGATTCCGAGCTACCAACATCCAGTCACATATTAAGGATGCACTCTTGTAATTTTTTTTTTAAACTCCCTTTATAAGAAATGAAACTGAATAATCCAGTTGGTAAGAGGGAAAGAGATTCTGTTACAAATCAGCGCTCACGTTGTTTCTTCCGTCATCTCATTAAAATTGCTTGTTGCTGAAGATGCAGTGGGCCATTGTGGCAACAGTCCCGACTACCCTTTATGTGGTGATTCAGAGCCTCCTGAGTTCTTTCCTACATGCTGTGCCTTTGGAGCCCCACTGGGATCCTGCTGAGATGGGGAGAGTGTCGGTTTCCATTTCATGTCTGAAAGGATCACTTGACTGAGAACTGGAACTCAAACCCAGACCTGACTCTGGGATGGATATTCTTGCCAGAATCATCTCCTGGGTCATGGTTGTTATTGACAGTTCCTGTATACATTTTTTCCTTGATTTCTCTTTTCATAGGCATGAATGATTAATTGGAAGAACTGCTGATTTTTTTCCTGACTTAAAGCTTTTTTATTGGAATTCTAGACATTAAAGATTATGTCTCTTTTTGTAAGTTTTGTTTTCTGAAGAATTGCCTTGCAAGTTTCTGAGCAGTTCCATTGTTTCTTGGTATGCTTTATATCTCCTTTCTGCTCTCTGCATTTAAGCTCTTCCAGAAGAAAAGCTGGGATAGAACCATTGTGGCCTATAGTACAGATAACCTCGTGTGCTCCAAGTTGCTCCTTTAGTTGGCAGGTTAAACAGTATACTCTACAGAAACATAGAAACATGGTGACAGAGTCCCCGCCAGTCCCCCACTTTAGTTTCTCCTGGACCTGAGAATTCAGCACAGTTTGAGAAGTCAGTGACTGACTGATGAGTGGCGCTTTGCATGGGTCATTAAAGACTCTGCAGAATCAGGAGGAAGATCGCCTGTTTTTCCCTCCTTGGTTCGCTGCTCCTAGACTCGTGTTTGATGATGAGAACCACGTGACAGCTGCTGCCACATCCTCAGCGAGTCACTCTAAACCTGTTATTTAGTCTTTTTTAAACCATCCATCTAGTGATGGGTTATCCATTGTTAACGATGGTCCATTCAACTTATTTTTGGACTAGAGAAAGATGGGAACATTTTTAATTGTTTAAAGTTGAATCATTCATAAGATATTCAGTGTTTCCAAACCTTGAGACAAATGTCAGTCATCTCAGATGTGGATGAAATAATATACTTGTAGTAAGAATCAGAGATTCAGATTTACCATAAGGTCTTTCTAGCCTCAAGATATTCCACACGAATCTATGTCTAGTACAGTTTGTTATTTTCTGGCTTGTTTATCCTTGATGATATATAGGTATATAGCAAAAGGACAGAAATACTCCTTTATTTGAAAACTCATATTTCTGTGTCCTGCTGAGTATTCTGAAGTCACTTTAAAGTAAGGCACGGTTTGGGTTGTTTCTACACGTCGGCCAGTTGTCAGGCCCCAACCTCGACAGAGGTCGTACCGGGAGCAGGTGTGCCACTCCCTTAGCAAATCTGGGTCAGCAGCAGGTACGGAGCCGTCTGAGTGGCATGGGCCAGCCCCAGGTCCCATCTTGGCACAGGGAGGCTTCACCTTCTGGACAGGCATGCAAGCCTGTCTTGGCTTTCTGCCACGTTGCATAAGGTACACCTGCTCACACAGGCCGCCTTTCTGCCCCTGTTTCTTGTGACGTGGCTCGTATTTGAGAAAGTCCTTGCTGCCTGTGCCCCAGACTCCAATTTTCAAATTGGGGGGTCACAGGAGGTGCCTGATGCAGAGACCTCTAATTAAAACTATCACTGTGGCACACGTGGTTGAAAAAGGAAGGGTTAGAAATATGTGCTGTGCTGGGAACAGAGAAAGGGGAGCTGCTGCTGCTGCTGCTAAGTCACTTCAGTCGTGTCCGACTCTGTGACTCCATAGACGGCAGCCCACCAGGCTCCCCCATCCCTGGGATTCTCCAGGCAAGAACACTGGAGTGGGTTNTTTACAAGCAACTTACTGAATAAAATATAGGTTTCTCTGAGCATTCCTTTGAATGTTTACAAGAAAGTTACGAGCTATGTTGTTACTCTCTACCAAAAGGGAAGCATTTTTCTGAAATACACTTAACTTCTAAAATAAAAATGATTACAACCAATAGCAAGAGTTTCTGAGCCTCAGTCTAGTGTCTGACTCTTTGCTATAAAATCACACTTTTATATAAAGCCTTACCAGCTAAACAAATTATTTGTCTTGACTTTTTGCCTTAGACAACAGTTTAAGGTATATCTAAGGTGTAGACCTTTGGGAAAGAAAATAAATCATTCAATTCTTCCATGTATAATTTTTTGTCTCCATCACAACTGCATATTAACAGTTTTTCACAGTGAGTATAAGTAGTGTTTTATGCTTGTGAGAAAATTAGCCCAGAAGACAAAACAAAACTATTGCTATATGAGAGGATGAGTTCTCATTTAAGTACTATTGTAAAATCTGAGCTATTTAGAGAAAATTCTGTCACCGTTAGCCAAGCTGTCAGATAATGCTTGAAGACTTATTCCACAGGGCTATTCTTTATTTCTGTTAGTCATGTTTAGTAACTTTGAAGACATGTGCAGATTATAAAGTTGTGTCATAAACTAGTCATTACCACAGGAATGACAGTACACAGTATACAAATCAATAGTGATTTTTTATGCCTTTCTTTTATTGGCTGCTTTTTACACCCATACGAAATTATTTTTCTGTAATATTTAAAGCAAAGAAGCAAAGAGTTCAACATAATAAGGTAGAGAGAGGCAATTGCAGGTCCTCAACTGCCTAGCCTAATTATGAGTTTTGTTTCTGCAGAAAACCAAACAACAAACAGTAAGATACTGAATTAATAGGCCGAATTTTGGTTGTCATTTGTTGTTTACCCACAGTTCCCCTGAGTTGTCTGCTGTGTTCTGAAATGTGAAGAAGCTAATGGCAGGGTATTTTCTTTACCGGTATTCTAACACTTCAAGTCTAGTATTACTGAAAAAGAAATCTCAAGCCCTAACAAATTTGCCTTGAGACAGCTCTGTCTTGATATCAGAAAGTAAGACCAGATTTTTGGTAGGCATGGGTTAACTGGCAAGCAAAAGAAAAAACATATAAAATCAGCTTTTTTTTTTTCCCATTGGTTCCAGATCACTAACTATTGGACAAGGTAGGGGCATTAGCAAAGATTTTATGAACTATTATAACATATTTTCCCAACCTGTCAGGCTAAGAAAAATAATGAGACATTGATAGAATAAACTAGTTATGTGACATTGAGTAGAACACTGTTCATTTGCATTTACTGATTAAATTTGAGGGAATGGATGATACATTTTCTGTTACCTTATGCTTTTTTCTTTATTTTTCTTATTTTATTCTAATATTTAAACCCATTGAGTTCTTTTTTTTTTTTAACTGCCCCTCCAGATTCTTAATTCTTCAGTTAGTAATTATATAATATTGTACCTTATGTGTCTTAAAAGCACTTTTTTTCTACCCACATGCCATGGCTTATAGCTAGTACTTGAATGCAAGTCCTTACAGGACTGTGTTATTCTTTTCCTTATGTCTACTGCAATCAATTGAAGCGGTGATGAGTATTGATAACCATTGTTTTATTCTGTGTCTTGACAGTTGAAGTTAGGACTAAACATGTTTCAGACAAAACTACACAGGAAGCCACTGTGAACCCTACTACATATATTAAAGATACTGCGATTTTAGATTTTATCACTGTCTTTATTATCTGTAAAATGGAAAAGTGCTATGCTTATAATTTTATTCATACCACTCCCATACCCTTCTTGCTATCATTTCTTGGATTAAAAAAAAATTGATTGAGGAAGCAAAACTCAGCGACATTTCATAGTTTACTGTTAATGAAAATCTTCAGGATACATGATTTTCTTTTTACAAATAAATATTTTTACCATAGATGTCTTCTTGGAGATTATTTGTTTGAATAAGCAAATCTATGAATAGTATTGAGTTAAAGTTTAGCTAAAGTTGGCTGACAGGCAAGAAACTTCACAGGACTGCACTACCTTGGATAATTTATTATGGTGTGACACCAGGTCTGACACGGTTTCAATTTTAAAATTAAAAAAATNGAGATGAGAAGTACCTTCCGGTTTTTAAATTCATAATTCCCAGAGTTCCAGGGATCTTGAAGCTAGTTTTCATGTTTCTTAACATTTCTAGATGTTTTTTCTGGGACTTACCTGTGATTTCCTTTACCCATTTTCTGTTGGGTTATTTGCCTTTTTACATGAATTTGTAAATGCTCTTTATGTAATTTTTGCTAATATTTTGATTTATTTGTGTTTCTCAGTCAGTAGCTGGTCTTTTAGTTTTATAGATAAGAAAATCTTTCCGTTCTTAAGTCATAAAGATTCTTTTACTTTATGTCAAGTTTTAAAATTAAGTCTTTAATGTATCTAACATTTATTTTTGCATGTGGTATGAGGTAGAGCTCTAATCTCATATGGATAACCAGCTGTCCCAGCACTGCCCTTTTGTCATTGATTTATCATGCCACGGGAGTGGGACTCGACTGAGCGACTTCGCTTGCACTTTCTGATCTGTCAGGCTTTTCTCTGTGCACAAGTCTGGCTCTGGCTCTCTGGTCTCTGTTTCATAGGTTTGTCTGTCCCTGTGTCAGACCCACATTGTCTTGTCACTTTATGCAAACTAATAGCACACATTTTATTGTGACCTTTTTCAAAACTGTTCTGACTGTACTGATGATTCACTCTTCAAGATAAATTATATGACTGGCTTGTCGAATGGAAAATCCTATCTTACAATTTTGATAGGCTTTGCATTTTATTTATACATTACTTTGGAGTGAACTATCAGTTCATGAACATGGTATATCTCCTTTATTCAGGTCTTTCACAATGGCCTTTCAATAATGTTTCACAATTTTTCCTAAATGGTAATTGGTCATCTTTTATTAGACTTACTCCTGGTGTGTTATTTTGCTTTTATGCATAGTATTATTTTTCTGATTAGTTAATTCTAGCATATAGAAGCACTTTCCCCCCATTTATGAACATGGTATTCTCTTATTTCCCAGTAGATGGCAGTAAAATAACATTAAGATTTCATTATTAATCATCTTCAGTGCCATCTTATTTTTTTCCACTGAAATTAAATGATTTATTTTAAAGGAATCAATTCTGAAATATTTCTAAATGATCTCTTTTGTTCCATTTAGGAGGATAAAAGAAAGCGAGATCGTGACCATGTGGATATTGAGGCAGAAAAAGACCTACAGTGTCAGGCACCTGTACTATTAGACTTGCCTCCTGAGAAGCCTCTTGCAAGCTCTTTAGCCAAACAAGAAGGTTGGAATAACTCTGAATTAACTGTCCTGAATGAGGAAGCTGAAATTATCTTAAGGATGTTAGCCAGGGAAAGTTAAAAGCTTAAAAGCTGTTAAATTAAAATTTGCTTACATTTTCTTATATTACTGCTTAAAAACTTTAATTTCTTTTTCAAACTTCTTGTTCTCTTCAGCATATTTGAAAAATAAATGGAGTTTCTGTATGAGATAATTTAGTGATGGGTATGAGATAAGTCATGTATAGAAAATAAGCTAAACAATACTCTCTAGACCTTCTCTTTTAAAACGCTCTTCTTTCTTTGCTTTAGAAGTAGAACAGACACCTCTTCAAGAAGCTTTGAATCAACTGATGAGACAACTGCAGAGGTGAATTTTTTTCTAGCATTTTTATAACATGGAAATTGAAATGGGAAATAGAGGATCCAAGCCACTTCTTTTTATTATTATTATTTCAAATCACATATTGTGGCCTATATCCAAATGTACTTGATTTTAAAGTGGATGATAAATATTTTGCCTGGCAATAGGAGTACTCCAAGAGGCTGACTTTTAGATGTTCTCATTTGGTTTGTTTTAACTGGCAGCTTGAAGAGTGTTACATAATGCTCTTAATGGCAGATTTTTCCTTAATCTAAAGTAACTTCTGATGTTAAAGCTTTAAACTAGGATTAAACAATACAGGTATTTCCATTTGCTAATAGACCTTCTATATGTCTGCTGCTTATCACTGCTGTGAGTGTTCAGTAATTACCAAGTCTGGGAGAAGAAACAAAATACCATAAATAAGATTTGTACCCTCTCTTAAATGCAGAAATTTGTTCTAAAAAGTATAGTATCTTGATAAAACCAATGTGAAGTTCTTAAAAGAGAAAAGAATAACTTAATCCTTGTTAAAATATTTATTTTGATACCTCAGTTCACTCAGAATTTAAAGTTTTAGCCCAAAGACATCTACATTATTAGCAGAGGATTCATGGATATAGGGCATGCATTCATACAGTGAGATTTCTTCTGACTGTGTTGGACTTATATGTCAACCCCAGAACTTATCATAAATATTTTTTAAAATAAAGTTATCTGTATTCAACACCTATGCAGTTTTGCAGTGAAAATCAAAAATCAGTGACCTCTCTTCCTTTCTGGTGTTAAAGAACAGTTGAGAAATTTACATCTCAAGTCTTTACACTTGAATAAATCATTCATTGCTTGTCCCAAAGGAGTGAACAGGTAAGTATTGAGCATTCCAACTCAATTAGAATTTTTGACTATAAAGTGTTTGGCTACCTGTTAATTTTGTTTCTTGCGATCCAAGACCAGAATATAAGTTAATGGTGTCTCTGTAAGAGAAATCTCCTTGTCAGTCTCTCTCAGTCTGAGGATGTTCACATTGCTCAGAACATTATGGGAATTATGAGCCATATTTTTTTTAATAGCCTTCGTGATTCTTGATCCTTGAGGCTCAGTGCAAATCCTGGAAAAGAATGTAATTGACTAGGTTTAGTAATAGCATCTTTGGTCAAACCAAGTTGGACTCTATATTAAAATGACTAATTTTAGGGAGTCTAGATAATTTGCTCTGAAGAGGTCCACCAGAGATGCTTCGTGTTGTTATTCAGGTGACTTCTATGGACAGTATGCATTTGGATCTGTAAGTTCCAAACTGGACATTTTTGCTTATTCTCAATATTTTTTACTCTTACAGCTAGGTGTCCTGCTGGGAAGAACCAAGGCAGATGCACACACACCTGAGTTCAGATTCTGACTCTGTATTTTATCAGATTTATGACCTAAAACAAATAATTTGACCTCTGAGCCTCAGTATCCTCATCTCTAAGTGAGAATACCAGCTCCTTGATGGCTTTTGTGAGCATTAGATGTAAAAATGCATCAATTCCCTACCACTGTGCCTGGCATGTGGTAAATTTATTTTTTAAATTGCTTCCATTATTATGACTTTTTAAGCATTATTAATGCTATGGTTATTTGGAGTAAGAAAGCTTTGATATGCCAGATTTCCAGAGGAAAATAACAGTCTAATGAGCTAATCATATAGAGCAGTGATTTTCAACTCTGTCTATCCTGTAAGTACCAAAATTCAACCCTAGAAAAACCAGTGCCTGGACCACTCTTCCTCCCGCAAGAGAGTCACATGTAGTGGGTCTAGGGTTAGCCTCCCACCACGCTGGAATTCTTTTTAAAGCTCCTCTCATGATTCTCATGCACAGCCAGGGTTAAGAACCTATGATAGAAAGCACTGGGTCTCAAGTTTGGAGGTATTATAACCTTTTTAATGTCCATTTTTTGAGCAGTCCCCTACACACACGGTAGAAGTTTAAGAAAATATATATGGTTGTCCTTCGGTATCCACATGGGATTGATTCCAGTAGCCCCCGTGGGTACCAGAATCCAAGGATGCTCAAGTCCCTTACAGAAAATGGCAGCAGTCCAGTGAACAGTCAGCTCTCATATCCACGTTTGGGAAGCCCACAGATACAGAGGGCCAGCTGTACTCATGAGGATGCAACAGCTCTGTGGCCCACCAAGAGTCCAAGCCTAGCTAGAAACCAGCGTGGAAGACTGCAGATGTGCATTTTAGTTACTATTTCTGCTTTTTCTCTATGGTTAATAAAAAATACATAGTATTAATCTCCCAGAGTACAAGACATTTTTTAGTTAGTCTAGATTTCTTATTTTGTTTCATCTTTCCCTGTGTTGGAGATGTTGCGAATTAATTAAGCTGCATGTTTTAAAAGATTCTGTCTTAAGGGTATAATTTATATGTAAAGCATCTGAACTTTATTAAATAGTTATTAGTCTTTAAAATCATTACTTCATTTTTAGTGAAAAACATACTAGCCAGCTACAAATTCTACATCTGAAGGATTTCCTCTGACATAATACTCCTTGACCAGTACTTTTGTTTGTAGTAGAAATAAAATTTGCTTTTTTCCTGTCTTCACAGAAAAGACCCAAGTGCTTTCTTTTCATTTCCTGTGACTGATTTTATTGCCCCCGGCTACTCCATGATCATTAAACACCCAATGGATTTTAGTACCATGAAAGAAAAAATCAAGAACAATGATTACCAGTCCATAGAAGAACTGAAGGTAACTTTGTTATTTATGTTGTATTGGAGAACAGACTGAGCTATGCTACAGTATCTATTCAATTAAGAGTCAAACTTTTGGATCCTGTGTATGTGAAGTCTTTGTAGAAATCTGCATGTCTGGTATTCAGAATCATTCTGAAAGTTTATTTTAATATCCCAAAATCTGTATTTTTTTGTCTTAGAAAACAAGTTTGAGCTTGGTGATAGAAAACCAGACAAAATAAGTCATCTGCTGTCTTTATTATTTTGTGGGTTTTGGTAAAATTTTGAAATTCATGTGTTCTATGAAATATTTTCTCAACCTTTTAAATGAAAATGTTTGATTTTAAATTTCAGATGAATACAGGTAAAATTGATAGTTTTTTAATTGAAGTATAGTTGATTTACAATGTTGTATTGGTTTCAGGTGTACCACAAAGTGATTGGGCTGTGTATNTTCTATGAAATATTTTCTCAACCTTTTAAATGAAAATGTTTGATTTTAAATTTCAGATGAATACAGGTAAAATTGATAGTTTTTTAATTGAAGTATAGTTGATTTACAATGTTGTATTGGTTTCAGGTGTACCACAAAGTGATTGGGCTGTGTATTTTTTTCTTGATTATTTTCCAATATAGATTTTTACAAAATATTAAACAAAGTCAGTATCTTAATGGAAGTTGATTTAGAGTAGTTTCTGTTTATGGACATGTAAAATAGAGAATAAATTGGCTTGTCGAGAAATAGCATGCAGAAGTTTAATTACATTTTCTTGTTTGATGAAAGTGAGTTGCTCCCTGAATTCACTTTGGCTATATTTTTTAAGCATTCAGCAATAAGAAATTTTAAAATTACAAGTAAAGAACCTACAAGCCATGAAGATGATACACATGCCTAGTGTTATAGTTGATGTTTTTCTAACTTGAATAGCCTTGATGTAGATGCTGGTTTCAGAGTTAAGCTTTTCATTTTAATCATCCTAGAAAAGGAGCCGTGTGTTTTCTGTTTTAATTTGCTCTGTACCAAACCACCACAAGCTCAAGTGCGTAAGCAGTGTGTGCTCTGCTTTTTTTTTTTTCTGAATGAATATTGTAGTGTTCTCATCTGACCCAAGGGCTAGACCCCAATCATTTATAGAAGGAAAATAAGATGGTAAAAGTTATCTTTACTTGGTATCTTTTTTTTAATGCACATTGATTAGCTGAATTTTATGAATAATACTAGCATTTAGTTCTGTCTTTACTATCAGTTTGAATGTATATTTCACTCTGAAAAACCTGAATTATATTCTCTTGTATTCAGAGAAACAGAAATTTTTCTCAACTTTTCATCTGGTGAAAATTAAGCTAAAACTGTTTATTTCAGCATGTTTCTGATCTTATTATTGCTTAATGGAAAATTTTTCAGTTTTTTTTCCTTTCTGTGAATAACTTTCCTTTGATCTTTCCCTTAACGATGACAAGAGAGAGTAGAAGTATGCCCACTAAGTGTTTTTGAGCAAATGGTCAAGATTTATCATAATTAAAATGAACAAGTATTTTTAACTTTGGAGTTTTCTGTAGAGCTATATTTTTTTCTCAGCAAAATTCAATAGCTCCATGTTATGTTTAATTAGCTTATCCAGCTCATTAAACTATTTGAGGTTGGTTTTTTTTTTTTAATACTTGGAAGTATGCAGAAAGGTCATTCAACTTGATGAAAGAACAATTGCCATTACACAGAAACCCAGTAAAGTCTAGCACATGACAGTTCAGATTCATGGAATAATAGGGCTTCCCTGGAGCCTCAGCGCTGAAGAACCTGCCTGCCAATGGAGGAGGGAGAGTGAAAGTCATTCAGTCGTGTCTGACTCTTTGCGACTCCATGGACTATACAGTCCATGCAATTCTCCAGGCCAGACTACTGGAGTGGGTAGCCTTTCCCTTATCCAGAGGATCTTCCCAACCCAGGGGTCAGATAGGAGAGGCAGGTTCAATCCCTGATCCGGGAGGATCCCACATGGCATAGAGCAACTGAGCCTGTGCACCACTGTTGAGCCTGTGCCCTGTTAGGAGAAGCCACGGCACTGAGAGGTCCATGGATCCCAACCAGAGGGTAGCCCCTGCTCTCTGCACCTAGAGGAAAGCCCACGCAGCAGCAGAGACCCAGCACAGCCAAAACATATTACCAGATAAATTGTGGAAGATTCATGAAGTCATGGTTCAGACCTGTAATCTGTAGAATGATCGTACCTTTTCCAGGTATAGGACCAGTGGTCATTTAGTGTGGTAGTCATCTAGTTTGTCTCCCTTCGTTTGCCTCTCCTTCCCCAAATATATATTTAATAATTTTAATGGAATGAAAGCTTTTCAGAATATCTGTAGCAAAGGTTCTGAACCTGGGGTCCTTTGGGTAGCCATGGATGAGCTTTTAGAGGGATCAGGAATTTTATAAAATTACAGGGAATTTTGTATTCACCTTTGTGTTACATGTGTGTGCTTGAGGAGTAGATCCATAGCTTTCCTCAGATTCCTAGAGATGATGACCTAACAAAATCCTAACTGATTAGAGACTTGGCCAAGAACTGAGGATCCGCATATACTTCGTCTGCTTTAAATTTAATACCAAATTTATTGTGACACTTGACTCAGTCTTCTCATGTACTTTTAAATAATACTCAGTCCACCTATTTTCATTACAATAAATGTTTTAAGCTGTCATCACTAGTTATTAAATAGTGGGGCTTAAATAAATTCAGAGGAGACTGAGGGTGAGATTCTTCTTTGTCGAGTTTTTATCATTTTTATTTAGTAAGGCCTTGGCATAATCACTCTCATATTTATACGATGTAAAAACTACTTAACCATGAAAATATGCAGTGGAGCTGAGTTCCCTAGCACATGTGCATACTTTGAAATTTAAACCAAAAGTACAGTTTTGATAGTTTGCCTACTCTGGTTAAATGTTGTAAGTCTTTGAAGTTGTATGGTTTATTTCAGGTTGGCATGATTTTGCAACATTCTGCAAATTATATTTAGCTTATAGTAGTATCCAAACACTTAAAAGTAAATTAGTGTAAATGTTTTGCCATTTTTGCTCAGTTAATTTGACTCTGGTAGGAAATACTGTTAAGATAATTTACAATTGTCCCAGTTTTCAGTCAAGATCCAAAATAAAATATTTAACTCATCAATGGATAATTAAGATGTTTGTTTTTAAACTAAGGATTTTTTTAATTAAATGAAATACTCAGTAATTATTAAATGTAAGATAGAAGTATTTTCTAATCCTCTTTGTGTGCAATAAGATTATAATGAAGAAACCCATTTTAAAATTTTATCTCAGAATCTAAAGTTTATGTAGTTACTATAGAATGTTTAAGAATTTGTAAAGGAATGTAGTAGGATATTTAAATTAATTTTGCAGTATTTGTTTTGTTAGTTTTAAAACTTAATAAATTGCTATTAATGTTGTTTAGTAAACAAAAGGAAAGATGGTGTTTTTTTATGGGTTTGTTTTTGTTTATTTGATGGTGGTGGTTTTGAGTTTTTTGAGGACCTGCGTAATTTTAGACCAGGACAGGAGGGTACTTTGTTTTGTCTTAATGCATTCCTCCCTAATGTTTTCTCTGCAGGATAACTTCAAACTAATGTGTACTAACGCTATGATTTACAACAAACCAGAGACGATTTATTATAAAGCTGCGAAAAAGCTGTTGCACTCAGGGATGAAAATTCTTAGCCAGGTAAAGGAAATTCTTTGTCATAAATAATAATTACTATAAATTTTATATTCCTTTGATTTTGGTCATAGTGATAAAGATCCAATACAGTTCAGGTTTTATTTTATAGACAGGTTATATTAAAGTAGGAAATATTAAATTTTAAAAAATTGTAACATAAAGAAGAAAATTATAGCAGGAAGACTCTCATTTGGAATTGATACAAATAAATATTGACATTCACTTGTAATTATTTATTTGGAAGCTGTTGAGTTGGTATTCATTAGATAGACTTATATTGACTGTGAAACAGACATCATCTTGAATTCCAGGACAGGATAGATTATATGAGTTATGAAATCTTTGGAAGGAGAGCACCCTGTTTCCCTTTGCAGGGGTGGAAGCTAATGTTCTGGTAAAGCACAGGCTCTCCTTCAGGTAGAAAGAAAGGAAATAGACAAATGAGCAATCACTCGTAATTATCCGAAAGCCGCCTCCCCACAGAGGCAGATTCTCCCTTGAAGATCAAGAACCGATTGATAGTAAGGTGTGTGAAGTGGGAGAAATGTATATAGAGGACACATCATTATCATCAAGCTTACACAATAACTTATTCAAAACAAAGATTCCATAGATAGTGGCAAAGACTGACGGGAGTCTCACTGCAGAGCGGTGGCTGATGAAATTGAAGTGATCACTTGCATCTACTGGAAGAGGAGGAGAACTCAGCAGATGAATCGCATCTTGTGAGGTTTTACTCACAGCTCTGAATAGATGGAAAATTAACTGAGACAAACCTTATCTTGGCAGGAAGTCAGAAGACTGGGTTCTAGTTTTATCTCTTTTCCACTAACTTGTGGACCTTCGGTCTCCAAGATAAGTGCTAGCATTAATATACTGATTTTAGATAAGAGCTAGAGTAGTGAGTATACCAAGAACAAGATAGAATGTTTTTGCAAAAAAAAAAAAAAGAAAAAGAAACGGGTATGAGGAAGAGAAAGAAATTGGAATCAAGAGCTCAGGCTGAAGTTGAGGGGAGTTGGAGGATAGCAGAGACAAGTGCACAGGTGCCCGTGGTTTTCAGCTTTGGTGGTGATCATCTGTATCACAGTTTTACGTTTAAAGAATTGCCTTGGGGTGCAGATGTCTTGGTGTCTGTGTGCTTGGCTCTGAAAGATTCTTGGATCCACTTAACTGAGGAAAGAAAAACATTTAGATTGATGATCATTCTTGCACTCCTAATATTTAGACAACATCAATTTCCACTCTTTCCTAAAGACTTGGGAAGCTGTAATGTAAGCCAGTTACCCATCTTTGGCAAAATATGCAGAGAAAGGGGGAATATAAAGTGTATCCCATCCTTTGCAGAAATACTCAGAATCCAAGACCAAATTTTTTTAACCTGCAAATATTTATTTTTGTATTTGAAGTAAAGGTGCACCCAACAAATGCAGTGTTTTCTCCAGGATATGCACATTTAATTTTTAGAATAAAGTTTGATTTTCAAACAATATATCCAAGTAAAATTTTCAACTTTGATTTACCACTGTTTTCTCATCTTTAAATAATGTAGTTAATGCAAGATGCAAATGATCCCAGAAGCTCTTGCATTTTATTGGGGGTGGGGTGGCTGGAAGCACAAAAAAAACCTTCTCTCCACTTTCCCCTTTCTCTCTCTGTTGTCTTCCTTTCCTTCAGATGTCTTCCTCTTGAGGAGCCCTACCCATCCTGTGTTACAGCTTCCTGTTGACTATTCTCTCCACCCTAGATGGGAGAGATTCTTACAACAGTGATTTTTAAATGTTTAAATTTAGACCTTCTGAGTTACTCTTTTAATAGAACATCTCTCAAGAGAGCCCAGCACACCCTTCCATGAATGGTGTCTTTTCAAAAATAACTGGTTTTTAATTCAGTGTAAAAGTTGTAGAGCAGTCATTCATCTTTTTTTTCAGTTATACACAAATAGTGACTATTAGTAGATGTGTTATTTCTATAAAGAGTGGACATACGAAGAATAACTGTTTGATCTCCTAAATAAATACTAAATGCTGTATTATATTTATAGCGACCTTGGATCAGACTAATCAAATTCCAAGTGCTGGCTGTGCTGTTGAGACACTGTGTGACCTTAGGCAGGCCATGTAACCTTTCTCAACCATTTTACCATCATGTAGAATGGCATAACAGTAGCACTTACCTCACAGAATTATACCTCATGAGTGAGAGCTCAATAGGTATAGGTTCAATACCTATACCTGTAGGTTATAGGTATACGGTTATCCCCTTCTCCAGGGGATTTTCCCAACCCAGGAATCAAACGTATAGGTATAACAAAATAGGTGTTAGCCATTAATAATAAATGGCAAAGAATCAACCCTTTAATCATTTGTAAAATGGAGAATTGATAAACAGTATGCTGATTTGTAGACATTTTGGTTACCAAAAAAGAAAGACACTGCTTTTAAAGTTCAGTTCCGTTGCTCAGTCATGTCCAGCTCTTTGCGACCCCATGAACCACAGCACGCCAGGCCTCCCTCTCCATCACCAACTCCCAGAGTTCACCCAAACCCATGTCCATCGAGTCAGTGATGCCATCCAGCCATCTCATCCTCTGTCGTCCCCTTCTCCTCCTGCCCCCAATCCCTCCCAGCATCAGGGTCTTTTCAAATGAGTCAGCTCTTCTCATCAGGTGGCCAAAGTATTGGAGTTTCAGCTTCAACGTTCAGCTTTTAAAGTAAAATTAATTAAACTCAACGTTTTTCCATGACTTGTATTGAAATTTAGAAAATTCTTTTAATTGAATTATTTTAATTTGATGCATTGTTTTTTCTAAGTTTGAAAATATTCCTAATGTAGGTTCTGCTTTATAAAATTCTAGAATGGAAGTTAAAAGGTTACCGAGAACTTTGTGATCCAAGCCCATTCATTTAACCAACACTTCCTGAGTACCTTCTATATGCCAGCCTGTTTCAGGTACTAGAAGTAGATGGGTAAAAAATGACTTAAGTGACATACACAAGAGGAAACACAAATGGCCACTAAATGCATATAGAAATAATCAAACTAACATTTTTAAGTACATATTAAAATAAGACCTGTTTTTAAAAATCAGTTTGTTTGTTTTGTTTTGTTTTAATCACACAAAGTTCCAGGGATTGAACCTGAGCCACCTGCGGTAGAAGTTCCAAGTCTTAACCACTAGACTGCCAGGAAAAGTCCTTTTTTTTTTTTTAAATGGTACTAATCAGTTTGCCAAGGAGTCAGAGAAAATTTCAAACACTGGTGGGATGCTCAAACACTAAAAATTGTTAAAACTTTTCTGGGAAGCATTTTAACAGTAAACATCAAAAGCCTTAAAAAATACTCATTCCCTTTGACCTAGTATTTTTACTCATGTGTTAGTCACTCAGTTGTGGCCAACTCTTTGCGACCCAATGGACTGTAGCCCACCTGGCTTATCTGTCCATGGGATTCTCCAGGCAAGAATACTGGAGTGGATTGCCATTCCTTTCTCCAGGGATTTTCCCAACCCAGGGATCCGAACCCAGGTCTCTTGCCTTTTAGCAGATTGTTTACCACTGAGCCACCAGGGAAGCTTTTTTACTCCTCTGATTTATTCTAAAGAGATAGGGATTTCTAGAGATTTTTATTTATAATAGCAGAAACTTGAAAATAAATTAAATGTTCAGTAGGGGGTCATTAATTAAACCATGGGACACACATGGGATAAAATGCTGTACAGTTACTTAAAATATTTTAAAGACTATTTAATGAAACAGGGCAGATACAGTTTATTAACTGAAAGAAAATTTGCTTATTCAGTATAATTCTGATTTGCTAATATGTGTAATGGTTAGAAAAATACTAAAATGTTAAATCTGTTAAAATTTTTCCTGTCTAGATAATAAACTAATGAGGTTCTTATTTTCTCCTTTACCCATGTCTTTGCCTACAATAAAATTTATTACTTAAATAGTTTTGACATTATTTTAAAAATTATGGTGATTTAGTCGCTAATTTGTGACCAACTCTTACAACCCTGTGGACTGTAACCTGACAGGCTCCTCTGTCTATGGGATTCTCCAGGCAAGAATACTGGAGTGGGTTGCCATTTTCTTCTCCAGGGGATCTTCCCAACCCAGGAATCAAACCCAGGTCTCCTGCATTGTGGGCAGCTTCTTTACTGACTGAGCTATGAGGGAAGCCGTCTCTCTTTATATATATACATATGTGCATGGGGTCTTGAAGAGTTGGACACAACTGAGTGACTTTAATTTCACTTTTCACTTTCATGCATTGGGGAAGGAAATGGCAACCCACTCCAGTGTTCTTGCCTGGAGAATCCCAGGAACAGGGGAGCCTGGTGGGCTGCTATCTATGGGGTCACACAGAGTCGGACACGACTGAAGCAACTTAGCAGTAGCAGCAGCATTTGTATGTTGCATATGCATTTATATATATATAATATATATTTTAATATAATTAAAAATTATAGTGCAGTAAAATTAGCAGGGTCCATTTCCTGAGGCTGTCACGATCTGCCCTGCTAACACAGCAGAGTATGATGAGAAAAGGCCCCATCATGAGATCCAAGAGGCCTGCTCTTAGTCAGTGGTTCTGAGACCTTAGTTGAGTCATTTAGCATTTCTGGGCTACATTGTTCTTATCTGAATGACCTCTGGTCCTTTCCAGTTCCAGTTTCTGTTATTCTGTAGAAGTCTTCCCTGCTGTTACTATGTAGCCCTAAGGAGACTAGCTCCATATTTTGTCCATTGACAACACAGAATTAAAAGGCAGAGTAGTTGCTAGGAACAAGTCTACCTCTTTAACATTTGTCCAGAAACCACAGGCCATAAGGGACGCAGTGGAAAATTCAGCACATGTTTCACAGAATAGAAACAGTACTTCTTTGGTTAGAACATTATGAGTTCTTAAAAAGAAACTATGCTAGCAGCCTTTTCTCTTTGAGGCGTGTTTTCACACAGAAAAATGCCAGTCCTCAGTGATCATCCCAGGATACCAAAATGTAAGAGATCTTCCCATGTTCACACGCTCGTTTTAAATATCTAATAATCCTTAAATTTCAGAAGATGAACTGTTCTATTAAATATGAAGTTTTAACACACTATTAAACTTTAAATTTACTACCGCTAAGAATATTTAGTCTTTATTCAGACATTCTCTCCTGTGAACTTTTTGATGATGTAGTAAAGTTCCAAAGCCTTCTCTTATGTCGGAAATTATCTGCATTGAAGGAATAGACTTTACTGTCCTGGTTCCTAACTGTTCTGCTCTGTTGGTAGGATTACATTTAATTGTTTTTTTTCCCTAATTAATGACAGGATAAGTGTAAACTCTAATGGGGGAAAACGCGTTACTTTACAAATGAATGGCAAATATACAATAAGAATACTGCTGAATGTTTTTAGGAGAGAATTCAGAGCCTGAAGCAGAGCATAGACTTCATGGCAGACTTGCAGAAAAGTCGGAAGCAGAGAGACGGGACAGACACCTCCCAGAGTGGGGAGGACAGCGGCTCCTGGCCAAGAGAGAGGGACGATGCTGGAGACGCTGAGGCACAGGGCTTCAAGAGCCCCAATAAGGAAAATAAAAAGTAAAGAATCTTTGGAATATTATGGTTAAGCTGTCTTTTCCACACCAGTAATGGGAGAAAATACAATTTGGGGGCCTGCCTTGGGTCCATGGTTGGTTGGGTTTTGTCAAAGTCCATTTTGATGATCTCACACCCCTTTTGTCATATAAAGCACAGTTTGTAATTGTCTAAACACAATTCAGAAAATAGTTCTGAATGTCTATTCTGTAGGGAAGTCGTTTTAAAACCAGTAAATATTCTCGAGGGACTCATGCTGTCAGTGAGTTTATATTAATAGAGCTATTTGCTTAAGAAAAAGTTGTATATTCATTACCTCATTCCACAAAGGAGTCGAGCCCGTACTTAAGCCTAAGCACAGTTAAAGCTGCCTTCTAAACAGATGGGCTGTCACTGAGATTTGTGCATGTTTTCCACTCAACGTCAGCTGGTAGGAGCAGTGTGAACCATGGTCCTACCAGCCATCAGCTGACGTGGCCTGACTCAGTTGCGTACATGTCCGTCCCGCTCAGCTGCTGCCTACCTGCCCTGACGCCCAGCACCTCGCTGGCAGCTCTGGGAGAGGGGTTTAGTTAGCAGGTTGGGATTTCTGCTGTTACAACACAAAGTGAACTCATGACAGGTTTTTCTTATATTTCTAAGATTTATACATTGTAATATATGTTTATTTTACATTTTAAAAGTTGGACTTCAGTGTACCAAATTGCAAAACAAATCGTACACCCCTCTGCTTTTACAATACATTTGAGGTATGGTTCATTTTTATGAATATACTAAGAAAAATGTGTAAAATAATACTGAACACAGGGAGGGCACTGACCAACTACTTGGCTTGCCTTAGTATGTGTGTGTTATTGGGGCCCCTTACCAGGTCATTAGGGAACAAAGTTGTAATTGGTGTCAGCAGCACAGATTTCTCCACTTTGGTTGTATTCATATTTGGAATTACATTTTAATGTTTTCATCTTCCCCTCTTCTTTTCTTTTTACTTAGTATTAATGTGTGCTTTCAGGAAAGACAAAGATGTGCTTGAAGATAAATTTAAAAGCAATAATGTAGAAAGAGAGCAGGAGCAGATTGACCGCATCGTTAAGGAATCTGGAGGAAAGCTGACCAGGAGACTTGTTAATAGTCAGGTGATGGAGCTTTTCCTTTCTTTTCATTAGCTACTGACTCGGGTTGCCTGAAACTTTTAGTTTTTAAGTTACTTGTGTACTTTTAATGCATATCTGCCATGGAGCTCTTCAGGACAGCACTTACAGAAGAAAAAGTAATATACAGGTTTTTAAAGTACATAATTCATATTATTCTCTGTTACTGGCTAGAAGGGTTTGGGTTTTATTTAAGGGACATTAATGTGTTCAAACGGAGAAGGCGATGGCACCCCACTCCAGTACTCTTACCTGGAAAATCCCATGGACAGAGGAGCCTGGTAGGCTGCAGTCCATGGGGTCGTGAAGAGTCGGACACAACTGAGCGACTTCCCTTTGACTTCAGTTTCATACATTGGAGAAGGAAATGGCAACCCACTCCAGTGTTCTCGCCTGGAGAATCCCAGGGACAGGGGAGCCTGGTGGGCTGCCGTCTATGGGGTCACACAGAGTCGGACACAACTGAAGTGACTTAGAGCAATATGTTCAAATGTTGGAAAATGAACCACATACTTTTAAGATTAAAAGAAAACATACACGGTCTTTTGAAGTCATGTTGTTTAGCACCTCAGTTCTAAAACCAAATGAATTAATCCATGGCTTTAGGTAAGTTACTTCCCTTCCCTGGTTTTCAGTATACTTTTTTAGAATAGTTTAAACAGAACTTGGTTGCCTTAAGCACCCACACAGTTCTTTTAAAATTATGAGATTTTCTAACGTTTATTTCTTTAACCCATCAGCACCTGTATGTATATGTGAAAGTTGATATGAGTATGATGATAGCCACCTGTAATATTAGTTTGATTAAACTAACGTGAGGTTTTCTGGTGAGCAACATACATATGAATCATATATAAAACTGTTTATGCCACCTGAATACTTTGGGTCTTTGCAGTGTGAATTTGAAAGGAGAAAGCCAGATGGAACAACAACATTGGGACTTCTCCATCCTGTGGATCCTGTTGTAGGAGGTGGGTTCACAGAATTAGGCTGTGCATTAACTTGATGCTAGTGTGGCAAAGAGCAATCACTTGGTGACCATTTTAGAGGAGCAAGTCTGAATATTGATGAACCCAACTATCATCATCTGTAAAGAATTTGGCTAGGTATCCTGTACTTCATACTAACAGCCAGCCTAACTTTATTTCATCCCAAAATAAGGTTTTGAGACATAAGTACTTCAAAATAAGTACTACAAAATCAAGTTTTCTTTAAAACATAAAGTGCCTAGGATGTCCCTGGCAGTCCAGTGGTTAAGCCTTTGCTTTCTAATGCAGGTGCGGGTTCAGTCCCTGGTCGGGGAGCACACATGCCTTGCAGCCAGAAAACAAAAACGTAAAACAGAAGCAGTGTTGTACAAATTCAATAAAGACTTTTTAAAATGTTGTCCACATGAAAAAAGACTTAAATATATCTAAATAGCTGGACTATCATACGCACCATTAACAAACCCAAAATATTAGGCGGTCATTTCTAGCCCTGGTTTAAGAGACTGGCACTTTTTGAGATACCTCAAAAAGACTCAGGCAATATCTCAAAACCTTCAGACTATGGCATAATAAAATTTAACAGACTTTTAAACTTTAGAGAATAAAATTAATATATATGCTATGTAGTAGTACCTTAATGGTAGTGGAATAATATATAGTAAATGAATTATATCTTTCACTGTGGTTGATAGAAAGATTATAAAGGTTAGGAATCACTGTTTTAGAACATCAGTCATACTTTTATTTTTTCAAATGATATTTTAATGGAAATAGAATAGGGAATATTTTAAAATTTGATGTAAGAATGGGAACTATGTATCATTTATCTTAGTGGGAATCATGTTGTGATAAGCATGAAAATGTTTATTCTATAAATAACTTTTCCTACTACCATTAGGAAGGAGATAATTGGGGATACAGAAATGAATAATGACAAAATTCCAGGAAATAGTCTCCAATATTTATTCTTTGCATTGAGGAAGGCACTGTCTGAGGAGCTGGAGGTGGAGCTAGGTGTGAAAGGGAACGAAACAGAACAGACAGGTCCTTTCCTCTTCCATTCTGTGGGGTGGGGAAAGAATAACACACAGAGAGTCAGGAGACGGCAGCCTGTCCAACGTGAATCAGTGCAGCAGGGGAGCAGAGCTGCAGGGGTAACAGTGTCTGGAGGTCAAAGACGGCTAAGAGATGTTGAGGTTGATCCCAAAGTGGTGAGTAAGGGATTGGGGAATAACAAGTAAAAAAAAAAAAACCTTGAAGCAGAGAAGAGCTTGATGCCGGCCTGTCAGTGTTCCCTTTTAGCATTGCAGTACACTCTTGAAACGCTGAAGCAGGAGAACATTAATAGGTTCCTTGACTTGGAAGAAAGGAAATTGGTGCTGTGGTTGCAAAACAAACTCTTCTATATTTATTTGTTTATTTTGGAAGAAAAAAATCCTGTGAGGCCCTGCAGCCATTCCAGGTTGATGCAGAGCTACAGGCCATAGACCAGGCCTTGCTGCCCAGGCTGGAGCCGCCGCCCCCGCCGTGGCTGTGGCCACGCGGCACCACTGCCCACACCCCGCCGCCGCCGCCGCCACTACCTGCAGCTTGCTCTTTTCGCTCTGGCCCCATTTTTTACTTATATATGAACTTTTCATAGTAGAATTTTTTAGAGTCTTGGGTCATAGAAAATGCCACAGGATTGAGAACATTGCTCTTTCTGATGTATATCAGTGATGAAAATTTGGTGATAAGAGGTGCAGCTAAGTTGATTTAGGTGAAAGCTTTCTAAAAGGCACAAAGACCTGCTCCTTTCTTTGTACCTGGGTCTCTGGAGTCTGCTCTTGGTCTGGTTTTCTGGGTTTCCAGCTCCTGTAGACATTTTCAGATGCGGCCAGCACTGACTTGATCCTCACACTCAACAGCTGCTCCCCCAGGAGGCCAGTTTACTGGTGTAAGGTGGGAGATGCCCCTGCTCGCGTCTCAGCTTCTTCCTCCTGCTTGGAGGCCCTCGGACCGATCAGGACGCCAGGCACTTACCAAGGAAGGAAGGCTTTGCTCAGAGGCCTGGAGTTTCTCACAAGTGTTCCTGCTTTCTCACACTGGTCACGTGTGCAAGTAGACTCTCTTCTCGGGTGGTCCTGCTACAGAAACCAGAGTGCTTCTTCAGAAGAAAACAGTCTTTTCTGGTGGATTTTGTTAGAGACCACATTCTTTCCTGACGCCATCCCTCTCTGTTCTTATGCTTATATCACAGACTTCCAACATCATCACAGGGGTTCATGCCTGGTTTACAGGCTTTTCGTCTTTAAAGGCCGTTCATCCCTGCAGTACAAGTCTGCCTCTTGTAGAGATTAATTTATCCTGAATGTATGACGAATTCTTGTCTTTAATCAGGGATTTCCCCTTCTTTTACTTGACCTTTTCTACTGGTTTACTTCCATCATCTTAACATTGAAAGGTCCGACTTTTAAATGTTTTTTAAAGTGAAGTGCAACATGATTATAAAGAATTCCAGGATTCTGCAGAGTATGATGAAAAGGACCAGATTTGGATCCTCACTACATTACTGCCTTTCTCAGCTCAGCTTTTTTTGTTAAAAATGGGTTAAAAAAAAAAAAAGATGGATATAGTAAGTGCTGCCCAGAGTCAGGTGGGTGTCGTGAAGCAGTGTGTCCACAGACACCCTGCAGAGTGCCATGGGGTCACTGCCACATGAGCCGTCTCCACCATGCTCGCTCTTATGTTTTAGAGCCAGGCTATTGTCCTGTGAGACTGGGGATGACAACTGGAAGACTTCAGTCTGGAGTGAATACTTTGCAGGGGTTCAAAGAAGATAAAAGGAACAAAGTAACTCCAGGTAAGGCTCCCGTGCGGTAGTAAGGTTTTTTCTCTTTTCATTTTCAAGGAGTGAGGAAAAGAAGCGTGATTACCATTACTTCAACTCTATTTGTAGTATTTTTGCAACATTAATTAGATATTTTAAAGAAGAAACTGAAAAATCAGTATGAATATTCAGAATGAGTTTTCTTTGTTTTTCCCCTCCCCATTGTGAGAAAAGATTCATTTGAGTTGTGACTTATAAGTATATATTTTGGAGAAAATAATTTACCTTGGATTTGTTTGCCAATCAGTGAAGTAGCAAAGTTAGAAGGGAATTATCTTTAATAATTAGAAAAATAGATTGACATGTAAGTTAAAGAATGGTACTGTGGTTCTGTGTGTGTTTTCATCAACAGTGTTATACTTGAGTTATGGACCCTACAGTTCTTATGCACCACATTATGACTCCACGTTTGCAAATATCAGCAAGGACGATTCTGATTTAATCTATTCAACCTATGGGGAAGACCCTGATCTCCCCAGTGATTTCAGGTGAGTCATCATTTCATTGGTACTCTGGGAGCTGCATTGTCCTAAAACACTGATACACATAAGGAATCTATTGACCTACAGAGTTATTCAAATAGTAGGAAATGTGTTCAGTAATCTTTTTAATTGACAATTAAAAGACCCTTAGTTATCATCATTCTTTAGTGGAAAGTAAATATTTTAAAGAAAGCATTGTCTCCCTAATATTTTCTGGTGTTGGCATCTGCAGTATTTTAAGTCTTAGAAAAATACGTTTTTGAAGATGTTTTGTACTTCCGCTTACTAAAATTCGGGAGCTTGTTGCTTCACAGTGTTGGTGTGCCACCTGCTTCATTGTAACATGTTTGTGCATCCATGAGTTGTTCCAGATTTGATCACTCTGGGGGATCAAATCAAAGTCAAAGCTACCGCACATTTCCCCAAGATACGAGCTAGGACCTGGTTTGATCTAAAGCCGAGCCCCATCCAAGCCTGTTTGACCCTTCAGGTCCCAGTAGACTCTAGGAGTTCCACTCCACCAGCCCTTATCACATGTTTCTGTGAGAAGGTAACTTTGTGTTCTTGTTTAGGATGTTAGGTACTTTGCATGCCATCAGCATAATGAGATACCATCCTGACTTACTGGCATTCTGGCTTGGGTTATTCCTTCTTGGCAATGAAATTTTGTAAACTTTCATTATGTGTAAGACTTTAACCCAGTAGATTAACCATAACCAGTCTCCTGGTTTTCTGAAAAAGAGGGAATTGTTCACCTTTATATTTGTATGGTGGTAGTGGTGGCAGTGTTTTTACAAGTTAGTGACTATGGTTTCAGATCAAGCCACTTGTATCCTTTAAACCTCTTCTCACCAGCTTGAATAAATCCTTTCTCAATTATTCATTCATCCATGCATTCCACATAAAGGTATTGCTGGTGCCATATTTTCCAGGCATAAGCCTAAGTAGGATTTCTTGACTCACTGAAGTGGGGTATGAGAAAACAAAATCATGGAGAATTCCAGGGTTTTAGATGAAGCCTAGAAGATGACATTGCTGTTACAAAGAGGGAAGATACTTCAGGAGGAAGATCCAGCAATTCAATTTTGGACATTATAAGGCTATTTGACCTCCAAATGGAGCTTCCAAAGAGTGTGGTCAACCTGGAGGTATAACTTTGAGAGTGTTTTAGTACATACGAGAGCCCTGAGGCAAATACCATCAGGACGGGGGAGCCTGGTGGGCTGCCGTCTATGGGGTCACTCAGAGTCGGACACGACTGAAGCGACTTAGCTTAGGGAAGGAGTGAAAAGAGAAGCAAAGAATTCCACTGACTGAGCCCTCATCCCCACCATCACTGAGATCTTATTTTTCTTTGAACTTCCCCCCAGAAGCATTTCCTTTTCATGGTGTTCTTGATATTGCTTAATTCTCTCATGATGATAAATTTACCAAAATGTAAGTATAATTATCTTCTGTCTTGATGGAAAGTTTCACATCATGGGCATAAGTTAAAGGTATCTAATTAGTTGGCTGTAATAGGAAGAAAACACCACTGGAGATCATTTATATGAAAGTGACTCTCCTAACACTCTTTTTCAGCATCCATGAGTTTTTGGCCACATGCCAAGATTATCCATATGTTATGGCAGATAGTTTACTGGATGTTTTAACAAAAGGAGGACATTCTAGAACCCTGCAGGAGTCAGAGACGGTAAGAATGCTGCTGAAGAAACAGAATGGTTTATCGTTGGTTCTCCAGTGTTAGTCATCAGTGTTATGAAACCATGGGATTAATTTAACTAGTGTAGCAGCTGAACTCCATTCCACTGAAAAGACCGCCCAGCCTGGGTGGAGCCCATGGGTGGAGGACAATGAACGGAAACAAGAACTCAGCTACCAAGATCTGTGAGGGCCAGATGATTATCATTATCTCCTCATCTTGGAAATGTAGAAATCAAAAATGGGGTTATAACCCAGAAGTCAGCTCGTGTTACGTACCCGAACAAAAAAAGGAAATCTGGCTCGCTGGCTTGACACTGAGTTGACTAAAATGACAGGGAATGTCCTTTTCCTTATGTAGTAATACAGTGGTGGAGCCTCAAGTAAAAAAGTAAAAAGCTTCCTCATTGCTGTCTTTTGTTAACACTTGTAAATTAGCTCCACTTCAGTTGGACATAGTTCATAATCCAGGGTAGTTCAGAGACTTGACTCAAAGATGAGAACCAGAAGATATTTGTTCAGTGGAGAGGAGAGCTGGTCTCCAGAATGTCTGTGTCATGATGGTTAGAGGGGCCCTGTGTCTCCTGGGGGTTATGACTCTTCCCGGTGGCTGTGCCTGCAGCCGCGGTGCGCTCTGCCTTCACTGCCTTGCCTGCTGGTCCTGGGGTGCCTGTCACCACAGCTGAGTCAGCGCCTGAAGTTCAATGAGAACTGGCGTACGGTCTTGTATCTTAGCACAAAACTGCTTTCTTTACATCACCTAAAAAACATTCAGCTTTACATCAGTTCAGAAACATTTTTACTGTATATTTCCCATCAATTAATCTGAATTAATTAAAGGTCTTGAACTAAAATTGCTTATCTTTCATTTGGTTGATACAGCGGTATATTTCAAATTTGAAATGTCTCTGCCTTTTGATCCAGCAGTTCCTCTTCTCAGGATTTATACTAGAAAATAATAGAAGTTATATTTAAGGAATACAGTTTTTATAATTTTTTAAAACTAGAAATTGGTTAAATAAATCACAGTATAATCTTTCAAGAGAAGGTAACAGATCATCATTGATGTTTGCACATGATACATGTGTTGTTTAAATACACATTATCTCTAAAGACTAGGATTATGGGAAGTTTTCACCTCTAGCATTTGAATATTTTATACACATCTACTGCTGTTTGAGAATATTGCCTCTTCATGTAGAATACACTAGGAGTTCTCCTGTCTTCTGTTTGTCAGAGATTTTAGCCACCTGATGTTTTCTTTAATAAAATGTTTTTCTTTATCCTTATAGTCATCTCCTGAAGATGAAGGCCAGACTAGGATACTTGACACAGCAAAAGAAATGGAGGTGATTATATTTCATTTCTTTAGAAGAAATACTTAAATGGCAAATAAGCTAAAAAGCCTAAATGATAAAGCTTTTATTTTTTAAAAGCAAAATATGTATTATCTCCTGAAATCAAAGAACTTTTTTTGCCTGTGGAGAAGGTTGCAGCAGTGAGTATGGTAAACAAGCGTGTGAACAAGGGAGCCAAAGCCCGTATAAGCGTACATGTGGGAGCACAAGCTGGAGGAGCCAGCTGCTTTGGACAGTTGGTGAGACCCTCACGGAGAGGCTTCCAGGTGAACTGGGTCTAGAAAGATGAACAAGGTTCTCCCAGCACAGGGCCAGGTGTATGAAGTTGGTAGACCTCCATGTGTGATGACATAATCTGAGCAGGCAGGGTGAAAGAGCACCCAGCAAGTGAGTGACCACAGGCTACCAGGAGAGAGGAGGATCAGATGACAAGTAGTGTATGCAGTGCTAAGAAGCTGAGATTTTTCTCCTCAGAGACTGCTATGATTCGATGCAAAGGAGATGGGAGTGCTGGAGGGAGTGGACCAGTGAAAAGCTATGGGACTTAAGCTAGTTGTTTTTTGCTTAGATAATGTAATGGAAGAGAATGAAGATGTACAATAAAGAAAAATACAGTAGAACTAAAATTGATAGGGCCTGATGCACACGGTAGATACTAGCATCGTTAGCTCACGTCAGATGTACAGGAAAAGGAGCAACCTTCATCAGGGAAAGAAATACCTGGTTTCAGGGCTGGTGAGTGTGGTTTGGAACATCACTGGAGGTGTGTTGATCTAAAGGTCATTAGTGTCACGGCAGAATTATTATAGGTGTTAAATGAATGAGACTGTCCAGGCAGAACACATAAGGAAAGGGCCAAAAAACCTTGGAAAGACCAATGGTTAAGATAGGAAAAGCATGGCAGAGTCATGCAGGAAAGAGTCCAGCAGTGTCAGATGCCACACGAAGCCCTCTAGGTCATGTCATCTGTAACCTAAATCAGAGTTAATTTCAGTAAAATGGTGGGGACAAGATAAAGATGCCGTGAGTTACATGACTTAAGTAGAGTTGTAAGCCTTTTGACAGGAAAGAAAACTTGAAGATGGGAGATCGAGTAAAGATAGATGCAAATGTACATGGTACTTAAAAAGTCATGTCATTTCCCAAGAAAGATGAGCTGGGCAAAGTCATGTACGTGGTGAACAGGTAAGAATGAAGGAAAGCTGGAGAATGGGAAGGAAAGCTGCGTGCGAAGTGTTTTGAGTTGTGAGGGCCCAGCTGAGGTGGCAGACCCGAGTATGTACTGATAGGGTTTTCTCCACCATACTTTGCCCACGTGTCTGAGCTCAGAGTGCAATACCAGAGTATAAATGGAATCATTAACTTTGGGTTACTCATTGTCACGGTTGATTATTTCCTAAAAACCAGTGTTGGGGTTATGGAAATTCTGAATCTTGAGATTCCAAAAATAAAACTACCCATTTTAGGATTTTGTTTCTCCCATGCAATACTAACAGCCTGACTTTGAGGCCCACAGGAGAACCCAGGAAGTATCTCACATTCAAGTTCAACCATAAGGGAGTGCCAGTGTATGGACTAAAACATTGCCTGTGAGCCTCAGAAACTGCAGCACCACCACAGTCACCAAAAAGGCAGTGACAAGACTTTTATCCTTAGAGTGGCGATGAAGCAAACAACACAGTGTTTAAAACACACCATCCCATTACCAAGAAGTGTGAACTTAGGGACACGTCCGCCAGGATTTAGGGATGGCATTTTAAAGGTTTTTATAGCATCAGAATTATCACTCTAAATAAGTGAAATAACTTGGCTTATAAACACAAGCCATCTTACTAACTTCTCATTCTAGCACTGTCAGGGCTTAGCAAGCTCAGATAATTTTTTTTTTTAGCAGGTTACAGAAGTTGAACTAACAGGGCCTTTGGACTCCAATCATCAAGACAAGCTTACAGCGCTGAAAGCAGTAACAAACTTTGGAGCTCCGGTTGAAGTGTTTGACTCTGAAGGTGAGTGTCTCCAGAGGACTTGAAGGAAACACTTCCTGACACAGGCAGGCAAGATGTAATGTCAGAGGAGCACAGGTTAGCCTAGCCATTCACTACAGGAACATGGTGACTGGCCAAGCTCAGGGAATAGTAAAGCGTGTCTGTGGTGTTGATTTCATTTAGGGGGGATTCCTCCTTTGGGGAGAGACGACTAACCAATAAATGGCAAAACCCCAGAGCATAGTATTCAGTTTATTGCACAGGATCAGATACAAGATGTCCATGATGTCCTTAATAAGTTATTTTTCTCACAGAAGCTGAAGTGTTCCAGAGGAAACTTGATGAGACCACCAAACTGCTCAGAGAGCTCCAGGAAGCCCAGAATGAGCGTCTGAGCACCAGACCCCCTCCCAACATGATCTGTCTCTTGGGTCCGTCATACAGAGAAATGCATCTCGGTATGTGGTGCCTGTTAGAATCTGAGCCACCGGGGCAGCCCAGGAATACTGGAGTGGGTAGTCTATCCCTTTTCCAGGGGATCTTCCCAACCCAGGAATGGAACTGGGCTCTCCTGCATTGCAGGCGGGTTCTTTACCATCTAAGCTACCAGGGAGGCCCCTGGTTAGAGAAGCAAGCCACTTAAAGGGAGCATTGCTTGAGTAGTGATACCACTATAAAGTAACACTGAAGGGAAACACCATGGACAGTTCATTTTCTGTATTCATGTTTATTGGGCTTTTTTCAGTTATCTAAAGGAATCACATTTCAGTACCTTGAACTCTCTTTCTGTTGCTGTGTTTTCCCCCTAGCTGAACAAGTGACCAATAACCTTAAAGAACTTGCACAGCAAGTAACTCCGGGTGATATTGTAAGCACGTATGGAGTCCGAAAAGCTATGGGGATTTCCGTCCCCTCCCCAGTCATTGGAAACAACCTTGTGGATTTAACAGCAGGTGCGTGCCCTGTGTCTCTGGAGAATGGAGGGCTAGGGAACATCAGTCCTCTCCCCCCAGCAACATCTGCAAGGTGGTGTCTCTGATGCTAACGTGTGAACTAGTCGGGTTTTCTCTCCATCTTGTCTAAGGAATAAAGACCTCACACATTTGCTGGAAAAAAAAAAACTATAGCTATACACCTGCCTAGTCTTTAACCTTGAACATAGTGAAGAAGGGCTGTCAACAGTTACTCTGTTTTACTGTCACATCCCCTTTTTAATTAAAAGGAAAAAAGGTGCTAAATAAAGGGTGTTGTTTTTTTTTTCTTTCAGATTTTGAAGAACCTAAAAAGACTGATGTTACTGAGTGTGAACCTGATGGGATTTGAATCTATCTGGTATTTGATTATATATTATGTATATATTTTTTTTCATTAACTTGGAAATGCTTTTCAGAAGATATTAAATATTTGTAAATTGTGTTTTTAATTAAACTTTGGAACAGTTGATTTTAATGTTCCAGAGGTTGAACTTCTATTAGGTAATAAAGCTGAACCTGGACTATGAGCTGTATTGTACATATCACCTGAGTTACCCCTTCACCTTTTCCTGGGGCTGAATCTGAGGATGAAATGTTAGAGAAGAGCTTGGAGAATAAAACAGCCTTTTTCCTGACCATCCATTAAAGTTGCCCAAATCATTGAAATCCCTTATTTTCCCGTATTTGCCTTTCTTCTCATTAAGGAAATTATAACCAGATGGTTCCTGATTTAGCAGATTTCACTTCAAGGATTTATTCAAAAAGTGGCCTTGTGAGGAAGGAATGATTCGGACCTATTGGAATACTGAGCAGAAAGTGGATGGGAGTGGACCTAGGCAAAGTTCTTGCAGAGGAGTGATAGTGCTGCTTCCTTATGTTTCACGGGCAGGACCGTGACTGAGAAACCCTTTAAAATTACCACCCAGTGAGATTCCCATTGTTATACCATGAAAACAAATTCAGCTTTAGAATTTACTAGCATGTCCCCCATACATGTGTTGAGGGCAGTGTCCTTATGTGGAAGGACCAGGGCTTCCCACCACGAAAGCAAAATAAAATAAAAACATGTTAGGAGTTTTCACAGCACTAACTTGTCTGGTGTTCCTTTTTGGTTTATTTTTGCCATTTGTAGAGGGGTTTTCCCTGTATAATAAAAGGACAAGCCAAATAGGAGACAAACTAATTTGTCCATGAATATGTAAGGAAATCACCAAGCTTAAAGGAAAGTTGATCTTTTTGTTTTTCAACAGGTCACCTATGATTCTTCCATGCCCCCTAAACTGATACTCATCTACTTTTATGTGAAAGGCAAAGGTTAAGTTCCTGAGCAGTTTAATTAAGTAGGAAATGATACGTGGTCCTATTCTATGACCAGGCACTAGACTGTGACCTAATTCAGGGAACAAATTACGTTTAAGACCCTACTCAGACTATGGAGTCCTTCTGTAAAACACCCAGGCTGGAAGCTATTTTATTATTTTCTTGACTTTGAAAACTAACATTTAACAAGTAGGGTGAAGGAAAATTGAATCTCTCAAGAGAGTTAAGATGACCTAATCTTTCAAAAACATACTTGAAAGCATATGCCAGAAGAATTAAAGAATCCATTCAAGTATGTATTTATCAATATTTACCAAGTCTTTTTAGAGCTTGTCTCTCAAATACAATTCAGGTAGCAACCAGCTCTTAAAACTTTCAATCTGTTTAGCTAAGTAGTTCCCAAAGACCAAGAAAACATTTAAATTCAGAACACTCCAGGACAGTTTTTCCAGATTGCTGATTTAATCTATGAAAAGCTGAACAAAAGAGAAACACTGGTACTTTATAAAAATGAAATATAACAAATGTTACAGATCTATAAATATTCAGTATATCAAATAACCCCTAGTTGTTTGATGTACTTTCTCAAAGCTTATTTTTATACATATACACAATGTATACAGTGGTTAATGATCTTTTCTGTTTAGGAAATTTTCTTAAGGAAATCAGAAAACTTCACTAACATCAGTGAGGCCACCTTAGTAGAGATATGAAGCATGTCCCTGACCCATAGAGAAGGTCAGTGTTAGGAAAAATACTTGTCTTGTCATAAAGCAAAATGACACCTGTGAACAAATGACTTGGTAATTGGAAAATGAATTTATAACAAGTAACTAAGTGATTTTTATGGTCAGTTGTACACTATGATCTGAATGTCAGAAATTCAAAACTTAATATTATTCTTATCTGAGCACAGTGAAAAAAAAATACATAAATGGTAACCAATTATTTTTTAAACTCCCAATTGGGATTTCTTTGCTGGAGGCAAACAGTAATTTGTATGTTGCAAGAGTAGAAGCATGTCCACCTCAAAGAGGCCCACATACTGATGTGTGTCTACACTGGGTCAGTGATAGAACCTTCGTGATTTCCCAGGAAAGCCCAGTCACTCCTGATTTTAAGGGTATAGATTTCAGCGTAGTACTTAGATGAAAAATTGGTGTGTGAAAAAGGCAATCTAAGTAAGGTTTATTTCCCTTACCAGCGTTTTCACCATGAAATTCCTTTAGGACAGCAAGTTGTTGTGATTTATTCCTACTTGTTCCAGTTTCACGTGATGCATCAGAGCTGCCACTAGCCCACCCAGCCCCCAGGACTCAGCACTGGCCAACAGCAGGTTCGGCTCCAGTCCCCTCCCTGCCGTGGCTCGGGTGCCGGCTCACTCCACTGCCCCCGTCCCAGGCAAACTCGGCTGCTTAGTCACCTGTATGCAAGGTCGTGTCATCTTTTGAAGCCTCACGTATGCAAGACTTTCTGTATAATTTCAGGGGAGTTCATGGATGACTTGTGGCTAGAATTCCTGCTATACAGTCAAGTTCAGCTGTGTTAGAAACCCTGGAGATACTCTGGTTATGACGCGGTGAAGGCAGTTTGGAAAAGGGAACGGGCAGTTTGGTCCTTCCTCATGTTAACACACGGATTGACTTCTTTCGATTCTTTTGGAGCTGAAGTGCTATAAGACACCACACCTCACAAGCCTGGCTTTTTCACTTGCCTGGATTCAGTCAGCTCAGAACATCCAAGCACTTGTTTGTGAGAGGCCTGGGATCCTGGAACCTCTGCACATGCTGATGCTGAGCAGGTCCGCTTCAGAGCTAGCTGTGAGGACTGCAGAGGAGGACTGCAGCCTGTCAGCTTCCCTCGCACAGATGCTGCTCCTTTCCCATATAGAGCTCAGACAGGCTGCAAGGGGCGCTTGGCAATGCATGAGGAGTCAAGGAAGGGCTGAGAGCTTACACCTTTTCTAAGGCTTTTCACTTATTAATCCTAATCTCAATTCTGGCTTCAAAGATGTCTGACTCAAGCCGAGGCTCTGCCACTCGCTGCCTTCCTGTGGGGAGCCAGCTCCATCCCACGGCTGAGCTGACCCCATGCGCTCACACTTGACAGTGGTCCCACTTGCATGTCCATGGTTACCAAGGAAGAGGCTACACTGGAGGGAAGAGAATGTGTCCAGCGTCTCAGAAGCCATGTAGAGGGTGACACCTCAATCAATAATGTATCCATTTTTAAACAGACACATGCCAAAGAGGATAAGAAGTGTCCACTGTGGGGCTTTCTCCCTATTGTTTGAACCCATTTGTCGATGTAAAACAATCTTTCAACTCCATTTACCAGAATGCCTATATGAGAAGTGTGCAGTCTTGTAGCTGGTGTGCTGGGGAGAAAGGAGTTCCGACCCATCCTGGACGAGAAGAGACACGTTCCACACGTGCAGCTCACCGGCTGTGGGGGGCGGAGCAGGGGGGTCTCCAGGTCATGCTCCAAGGTCTCCACAGCACCTTGGGGATGAGTGCATGGCCCACAAACGAGCTGTTCCTTGCTGGGCTGGAGGCCGCCCTGCAGACTGGGACGGCACCGAGGTTCTGGCTGCCTGCGTGCAGGGCCGGGGGGGACGGCACCAAGGTTCTGGCTGCCTGCGTGTAGGGCCGGGGGGTGGCCCCAAGCTGACAGGTGCCCTAGTGCAAGGCCAAGGAGGCCACGCACACACAGCCACCTGCGCAGGTGGTGATGACCAATCCTTGGGCTGCCTTTGTGCCTGGTGTGGGGCTGACCTTCCGCCTGCCTCGCTTCAGAGAAGGAAATGGGTTTCCAGCATGTCTGGCGCCTACCAAAAGCCCTCAGTTCAGCCCCAGGCCTTGGAACTTGNTTTAGCTAAGTAGTTCCCAAAGACCAAGAAAACATTTAAATTCAGAACACTCCAGGACAGTTTTTCCAGATTGCTGATTTAATCTATGAAAAGCTGAACAAAAGAGAAACACTGGTACTTTATAAAAATGAAATATAACAAATGTTACAGATCTATAAATATTCAGTATATCAAATAACCCCTAGTTGTTTGATGTACTTTCTCAAAGCTTATTTTTATACATATACACAATGTATACAGTGGTTAATGATCTTTTCTGTTTAGGAAATTTTCTTAAGGAAATCAGAAAACTTCACTAACATCAGTGAGGCCACCTTAGTAGAGATATGAAGCATGTCCCTGACCCATAGAGAAGGTCAGTGTTAGGAAAAATACTTGTCTTGTCATAAAGCAAAATGACACCTGTGAACAAATGACTTGGTAATTGGAAAATGAATTTATAACAAGTAACTAAGTGATTTTTATGGTCAGTTGTACACTATGATCTGAATGTCAGAAATTCAAAACTTAATATTATTCTTATCTGAGCACAGTGAAAAAAAAATACATAAATGGTAACCAATTATTTTTTAAACTCCCAATTGGGATTTCTTTGCTGGAGGCAAACAGTAATTTGTATGTTGCAAGAGTAGAAGCATGTCCACCTCAAAGAGGCCCACATACTGATGTGTGTCTACACTGGGTCAGTGATAGAACCTTCGTGATTTCCCAGGAAAGCCCAGTCACTCCTGATTTTAAGGGTATAGATTTCAGCGTAGTACTTAGATGAAGAATTGGTGTGTGAAAAAGGCAATCTAAGTAAGGTTTATTTCCCTTACCAGCGTTTTCACCATGAAATTCCTTTAGGACAGCAAGTTGTTGTGATTTATTCCTACTTGTTCCAGTTTCACGTGATGCATCAGAGCTGCCACTAGCCCACCCAGCCCCCAGGACTCAGCACTGGCCAACAGCAGGTTCGGCTCCAGTCCCCTCCCTGCCGTGGCTCGGGTGCCGGCTCACTCCACTGCCCCCGTCCCAGGCAAACTCGGCTGCTTAGTCACCTGTATGCAAGGTCGTGTCATCTTTTGAAGCCTCACGTATGCAAGACTTTCTGTATAATTTCAGGGGAGTTCATGGATGACTTGTGGCTAGAATTCCTGCTATACAGTCAAGTTCAGCTGTGTTAGAAACCCTGGAGATACTCTGGTTATGACGCGGTGAAGGCAGTTTGGAAAAGGGAACGGGCAGTTTGGTCCTTCCTCATGTTAACACACGGATTGACTTCTTTCGATTCTTTTGGAGCTGAAGTGCTATAAGACACCACACCTCACAAGCCTGGCTTTTTCACTTGCCTGGATTCAGTCAGCTCAGAACATCCAAGCACTTGTTTGTGAGAGGCCTGGGATCCTGGAACCTCTGCACATGCTGATGCTGAGCAGGTCCGCTTCAGAGCTAGCTGTGAGGACTGCAGAGGAGGACTGCAGCCTGTCAGCTTCCCTCGCACAGATGCTGCTCCTTTCCCATATAGAGCTCAGACAGGCTGCAAGGGGCGCTTGGCAATGCATGAGGAGTCAAGGAAGGGCTGAGAGCTTACACCTTTTCTAAGGCTTTTCACTTATTAATCCTAATCTCAATTCTGGCTTCAAAGATGTCTGACTCAAGCCGAGGCTCTGCCACTCGCTGCCTTCCTGTGGGGAGCCAGCTCCATCCCACGGCTGAGCTGACCCCATGCGCTCACACTTGACAGTGGTCCCACTTGCATGTCCATGGTTACCAAGGAAGAGGCTACACTGGAGGGAAGAGAATGTGTCCAGCGTCTCAGAAGCCATGTAGAGGGTGACACCTCAATCAATAATGTATCCATTTTTAAACAGACACATGCCAAAGAGGATAAGAAGTGTCCACTGTGGGGCTTTCTCCCTATTGTTTGAACCCATTTGTCGATGTAAAACAATCTTTCAACTCCATTTACCAGAATGCCTATATGAGAAGTGTGCAGTCTTGTAGCTGGTGTGCTGGGGAGAAAGGAGTTCCGACCCATCCTGGACGAGAAGAGACACGTTCCACACGTGCAGCTCACCGGCTGTGGGGGGCGGAGCAGGGGGGTCTCCAGGTCATGCTCCAAGGTCTCCACAGCACCTTGGGGATGAGTGCATGGCCCACAAACGAGCTGTTCCTTGCTGGGCTGGAGGCCGCCCTGCAGACTGGGACGGCACCGAGGTTCTGGCTGCCTGCGTGCAGGGCCGGGGGGGACGGCACCAAGGTTCTGGCTGCCTGCGTGTAGGGCCGGGGGGTGGCCCCAAGCTGACAGGTGCCCTAGTGCAAGGCCAAGGAGGCCACGCACGCACAGCCACCTGCGCAGGTGGTGATGACCAATCCTTGGGCTGCCTTTGTGCCTGGTGTGGGGCTGACCTTCCGCCTGCCTCGCTTCAGAGAAGGAAATGGGTTTCCAGCATGTCTGGCGCCTACCAAAAGCCCTCAGTTCAGCCCCAGGCCTTGGAACTTGGTGGTATCCGTACAGACAAAGTAAGTCCTCAGTTCACCTTTGCCTTTGACGTTAATCAGCCCGCGGCACTCACAGGAATACCCTAGTCCCTGGAGGATGGTACATGTCTCTTCAGTAACCTGAAAAGGAAAGAAGCTTAAGTCCTCAAGAGAAAAACCTGCTGTGGCAGGGACCAAGAGAAATTGGCCGACAGGGTCTGGTTTCCCTCCAGAATCTGGTGGCTAGACTCTCCTGGCAGGCTTGACGGCCCAGGCTCCCTCACCTCCACTGGGCACAGGTTTCCCCAGGTGAGCTTTTACCTGGATTCTTCCAAGTTCTCCAGTGCTCTCCATTCGACTGGCAACATTGACCGTGTTTCCCCAGATGTCGTACTGAGGTTTTCGTGCCCCAATCACTCCAGCAATCACAGGCCCGTGGTTTATGCCTAAAGACATTTGCAGTTGGCAGGTCATAGAGACAGAGCCTCCAGCTATAGGGCTACAGAATCCACCCAGCTACCACAGAAAGGATTGGCAAAACCACTAAAATGAAGGTAGGGACGGTGCTTCCTGCACCTGGGACAGAAGATGGCACTTGAGATGTGAGGGGAAGGCTCCCCGGGCAGTTCCTTTTCAGACTTGACTGGATGTAGAGCCTAAGTGCAGTGTTAACACTTCCTTTATCTGCTGTGTGTGTGTTAGTCACTCGGTCGCGTCTGACTCTCTGTGACCCCATGGACTGTAGCCCGCCAAGCTCCTCTGTCCATGGGATTCTCCAGGCAAGAATACTGGAGTGGGTTGCCATTTTCTTCTCTAAGGGATCTTCCCGACCCAGGGATCAAACCTGGGTCTCCTGCANTCTGTGACCCCATGGACTGTAGCCCGCCAAGCTCCTCTGTCCATGGGATTCTCCAGGCAAGAATACTGGAGTGGGTTGCCATTTTCTTCTCTAAGGGATCTTCCCGACCCAGGGATCAAACCTGGGTCTCCTGCAATGCAGGCGGATGCTTTACTGTTTCTGTATCTGCTAATCACCTCTTAAACAGTGAATGGGTTTTGGGCACTGACTGTGTTAGCTATCGGTGACTAGTTAGGTTAATAATTTCAATTTGTTTGCAGGATATTTAAGGTCACCTGTTTACAACTGGGGATTCCCCATGGTAATATATATTCCTGGTTACTTAAAACCTTCAAAGAAAAGTAGTATGCAAGGAAAGAATAATTTCCCAATCACTGGGTTGTAAGATCAGAGAGGGATTTCTAAAGTTTTTTGAAACAGATGGCAATATACACCCACTGAGAGTGGGGTGCCAGGAGGCAGGGATGGCAACATACACCCCACTGAGAGGGGCTGCCAGGAGGCAGGGATGGCAACATACACCCCACTGAGAGGGGTGCCAGGAGGCAGCGATGGCAACATACACCCAGCTGAGAGTGGCTGCCAGGGCTGCACAGTCCCGCCCTGAGCCACAGCCCAGCCCACCTCCCCTGGGCCTCACCGACTCGGAGGCGAAAGGAGTTGAAGGAGTGCCGATTGATGCCGTCCAGCTTGCTCATCAGGGCGGTGCTGAACTCCACCATGATGCCGATGTGGGCGTGCTGCCGCTCCAGGTCCTGCGGGACAGAGCGCTGTACGTGGGGCCGTGGGCAGCTGCCCCGCCTTCCTGCCTCCAGAGCACCCTGACCCGGGGAGCACCGTGTGCCAGCCGGGGCGTGAAAGCCACGGGGGGGCACTGCTGGGCAGAGCTGTACCGACCAAGCCTCCTCCACAGGGTGTCCAGGACCCGAGCACCCCCTTAGACTCCCCTCCTGGCTAGGGGCCCCCTGTCCTGACCCCTCCAGCAAATCGTCCCTCAGGCTGAGGCATGAGCTCCTTTGCCGCTCCCTCAAAGGAGGGAGTGTGGAGAGGCGCCCCCTCAAGCGCAGTGTTGGCCTGGGGCTGTGCCCACTCTCCCCTCCTCTGGGGCTGCGGCGCGAGGCCAGCAGGTGGGCTGAGTACCTGATTCTCAGGCCCCGAGGGGATGCTGAGCCCCGCAGCAGCCATGTACGTGCTGCCGATGGTCTTGATCTTCNAGCGCAGTGTTGGCCTGGGGCTGTGCCCACTCTCCCCTCCTCTGGGGCTGCGGCGCGAGGCCAGCAGGTGGGCTGAGTACCTGATTCTCAGGCCCCGAGGGGATGCTGAGCCCCGCAGCAGCCATGTACGTGCTGCCGATGGTCTTGATCTTCTCCACACCACTGAACTTCGGCTTTAACAGCAGCTGCAGGACAAAGGGAAGCAGGGCCGTACAAGAGGGCTGCAGCCTGGGCCTGTCCCCGGTCCTGAGAAGGGGGTAGGGTCCTCTCTGACCACCACTTCTAAACACAAACATTTCTCCCGCTGGGCCTTTGCCCTCTGAGTTCACACCTCTGTACAGGTGGGGACAGCCTCTGGGTTTGTCTTTTTCATTCTCATCTGGTCTCATTCCTGCGGGCTTAGTTGCTCAGTCGTGTCCGACTCTCTGCGGCCCCACAGACTGTAGCCCACCAGGCTCCTCTGTCCCTGGGGATTCTCCAGGCAAGAATAATGGGAGTGGGTTGCCATGTCCTCCAGGGGATCTTCCCAACCCAGGGATCGAACCCAGGTCTCCCACATTGCAGGCAGATTCTTTACTGTCTGAGCCACCAGGGAAGCCCAGTCTAATTCCTACTAAGATGCAAACACCCGACTACTCAACAGAGTCTACACAAGCATGCAGATTATTTGCAGCTAAGACTTAAGCCCAAACTGAGTGACTAACTCTGCAACAGACTGCCAGCACAGGCTAAGCAAGAAATCAAACAATTCTACACCCTAAATCTAAGCAAGCTGCCAATCACAGAGAAGATAACACATTACATGCTTAAGAGACAGAAAAGGCAAATGTGTGTGTTCTTTTCATAATTTGTGTGATGGGTGCTCCCCGCAAGGGAGCCACAGTGCATGTGTAAGCTGGACCTGGGGCGCCCCGGGCCCACCCCACTCTCTCCAGGTTGCGTGGAGGCCCTACCTCGTCAAAGTCGGCGATGATCTCGTTGAGCAGGCGCAGGCACTCCAGCCCTTCCTTGTTGACGTCGCACTCCGTGTAGAAGACTTTAAAGTCCGGAACCGACGCGAACATGACACACACACAGTCGTAGGACTGATGGTACCAGTCCTGGATTGGGGGAGGGGAGACACAGGACCCCGTGGCCGCCCGGCCTCCTGGGAGCAGGGCGGCGAGCAGGCTGGGGCCAAGTCCTCCGCACGCTCCAGGAGCACATGTTGGCGGAGGCGGACAAGAGGGGCTGAGCAGTGGTTCTCCACCTGACCCATGAGATTCAACTGGGGACCATTACAAAACAGGAGGTTCTAAATCAGTTTGTTGAGGATGGTGGGACTCAGGTTGGTTTGGGGCTCCTTTAGGTCCCCTGTGTCTGCACAGCTGGGCTTGAGAACCCCCGCGTATAGATGGTAACAGTCAGGAGGACTGGGTTCTCTGCTCACTGGGCCTGACTTTCCATAGACAGGAAACTCTGCTGCACAGAACTGGTAGAAATGCATGTTTTCATCAGCAGATGGTCCGGATTACAAATACCTGGACATGTGCTCCTTGCAACAATTCTGCCAGCCAAGTACTATCAGCCCCACTTTACAGATATGAAAATCAAGGCCCAGGGCGTGAGACCTGAACGCAGGTCTCTTGACTCCGAGGCCTGTTTTCTTACAGCTCATGGCACACACAGTCTCCTGGGAGCATCGGTGAGGCCAAGGGCCACGGGGACCGAGTGCGGAAAGCAGCCTCCCTCCAGGGAGCCCCTGTGCCCAGGGGCTCCCTGCCCAGAGTGACTAGTCCCTTCTTGTCCCCACCTCATTTAACTTGTCACCGATGAAGTGGGCGGCCACGTGCGCAGGCAGGACATTCTCTAGAAGAAGGCGGTTCACGTTCTCCATGGTTTCAAACTCCTCATGTTCCTTCTTGAACTTCTTCTTCCACAGACAGTCCAGGCGGCAGTAATAGTCAATCTGTGGACAGGGGGATATCCGAGTCCTGGCTGCAGTGAGCGAGGGCAGAGGGCAGAGCACACTCGTGACCCCAGGGGCCACGGAGCCTCCCTGTGCCTCTGGCCAACATCGCCAACTCAAGGGTCGCCCTGCAGTGGCCTTGAAACCCCCGTCAGCCGAGACTTACAATCCTCAGGTGACCCACACGATTAAATGTCACTCGAGTCCTGACGAGAGGTGAGGACACTCAGGACCCCTGACCTGGGAGCAGAGCGTCCTGAAAGGACTAAATCCTGTGCGCAGCTCCAAGTCGCAGGCCGCCCCCACCCGAGCCCCAGCCTCTCTCCAAGCAGAGGGGCCCCCGGGCTGCACCTGTCTGCAGAGCATGATGAGGGTGGTGTAGAACAAGACCAGGTAGAAATTGACCATCGTCTTCAGATGCCATGAGCAGGATGAGGAGCTGCTGGACACGAGGAGGAAAGGCAGACGTCACCCCCACTTCCCCCGGAAGACCCCCAGCCGTGGGCCCAGACCCAGTGCTAGCCCCTGGGAAAGTGAGCCAGACGGAAGGGTCCTGCTCTCAGAGCTCGTGTGCGCAAGGCCGGCAAACAAGACGCTTCAGGTTATAAAGCAAAGAGGGAGGCACAGTGGAGGCCAACAGGGAGGTGACATCGGAGCTGACCCCTGGTCACAGGGAAGGGCCATGGCAAAGTCAAGGAAAGTGCTGTAGGCAGGTGGGGGGCAGCCCAAGGCAGCGCACGCTCAGGGTGAGCAGGGCTGGCAGGAGGAGCCACAGGTGCAAGCCAGGCCCATTGGAACAGGCCTTGTTCTGGGTCCCCCGGCTTCTGCCTTTTAGCTCAAGGCAGCCAGGTCTCTCTCCTTGGCCCACCTGAGCCCCCAGCCCCAGGCACACACCAGCCCCTCCATGTGTCTGGGAACAGACCAGAGATGACCACTCTCTGCAGAACTCTGAGACCCAGGACACGGCTCAGAGCCGGGCGCTGGGCTGAGGGCTGCAGCCTCCACCTCCCACCCCAGACTGGCCTAGAGACAGGAGACCAGGTGGCCTCTGGGGAGCGGGGACACACCCCCTGCCGATGAGTCACATTCAGTCCTGAGCGCTGCAGACCCAGGGCCACGGCTTCCCCTTCTGTAAAGTGGGAACCACGCCACCTGCCAGTCCAGCCCACAAGCTGTCTGCTCCACAGGGGGCTGTGGATGCAAAAGCACCCGAGTTTGAAACGGCACTGAGACAAGGCAAAGGGCGCTGCAGTGGGCCACAGTCAGGACGGGCAGTGGGCGGGGGCCCCACCTGAGGGTGCCATTGGTCCCGGTGAGGTTGCCCAGGCTGTGGCCACAGCAGTCCCACTGCCAGCTCGGGGAGACGTTGAAAAGGACCAGGTAGGCCACCAAGGCCACGGTCAGCAGCACGACCTTCAGCTCCAGGCTCATCCGCAGGAAGACAGAGCAAGCGATGAAGGCCAGGATGCAGCTGCAGGTGTAGTACTGGGAGACAGGGACGTCGGTCAGCCCACCACCTCCCGTCTCCAAGAGGCACCTCCCGGACCAGAGGTCGCCAAAAGGAGGGACACCTTTAGCCACAGGGGACTCCATGAAGAACCAGCGTGTCTTCAGCATCATTCTCCTGCCTCCCTTAACAAGGAGCAGGCAATGGAACCTAAAACTTTCTATACTATGTTGTTTTTAGCATTAGTTTACTTTCACTTACAGCCAATGAACTCATTTAAAAGGAAAAAAAAAAATGTAGTAAATGAAAAGGCCGGTGCCACGTGGACGTGACAAGGTCTTGAGTTCTGCCATGAGCTGGTCCCTCCCGAAGTGCATCTCCGCCCGTGTTGGTCTCCTGCTCAAGATCCTGCTGTGGCTCCCCAGCGCCCCCAGCATAGAGACCGAGCTCCTCACCCTGGCCCTCGTGCTCTGCCCAGAGCTGCATCTAACCTGCCTCTGGCTCCATCTCCTAACCCTCCCCCCCACCTCCTCCCTGTGACACAACCACCTGAAACCCACTGTGCCCACCACCGGCCTCGGCTGTTTCTCTCTGCCCCACCTCCTACCTCCCTGCCGACCCATGACCCTTCTGCCCTTCAGAGACCAGCTCAAGTCCCACCGCCCTCATTCTGTCCAGGATGAGGCACTGCCAGCCCTGGTCCACGGCCTCTGAGGCAAACCTGTGCCCCGCCCCACGCCACTTCCCCGTCCACGAAGGGAGATCATGACGGCGTGGTGGGGGACAACCGGGGACAACCTTCTCGCCCTGGATGCAGGCGCCAGCACCCACCCTGCTCTCTCACCTTTCCTGGGAGAGCCCGTGGGCTCCGGAGCTCAGCACGCTCTGAGCGTGCAGGGAAATCCGAGTGAGGGCACGGGGCACGCGGAGGGACACACTCACCGGGAGGAGGCAGTACGGGCTCATCTCCCAGCCGCTCACGGCCCTCAGGCCCGTCTCATTCCCAACAGGCAGCCCCCAGTCCCGGAAGGGCATCAGCGGCTATGGACAAGAAAGGGCCCTGTGAGAGGTGGTCTGGAGACGACCCAGGGTCTGCTCAGGCCAAGCAGGGCCGGGGGCAGAGGGCAGGGCCCGGGGCTGCGCGGCACAGTGAGCGTCTCCTGCCAGGCGCGGCTCTAGGCCCAGCCCAGGGGCTCGGCACCCCGACCTCCTCCCACCGCGGCCTCAGCTCCACTGCAGCGGAAGGCACGTGGATCCTGCCCCAGGGCCCCCGGGGCTGACTCGGGGAGAAGCTGGGAGCAGCGTTTTCAGTGAGTCCCCTTCTCCTCGGGTGATGCTGAGGGAGGCGGTCACAGAGTCCCAAGTGCAGCGGACACGGAGGTTGGGAGGAGATGCCAACTCTAGATGTGGGAGCGAGCAGGACCAGCCAGGATGAGTGCCGTCTGAGCACGAAGCGTGTGAGCCCAGCCCACGAAGTGGGACCCCCGTTTCCCCTAGCACGTGCCTAGGGCAGCTCGACCCCAGTGAGGAGACGGGTCTCAGAAGGCTGAGACAGGACCTCCTCGGGGGCTGGAGAAAGACCGGCACGTCAAGGACACAGTGGGGGCCGGGTGAGCGCTCTGGGGGCCTCGAGTCCTCGTGTGACCAAGGCAGGCTGAGGAGCTCAGAGCCACCACGGGGGCTGCCACAGGCCCGGGCCACCAGGCTGTGCATTATGGCCACATCACATGCTGCTTTTAGGCCACAGGATTATGGGATTCTGGAACCTAGAGGCTCCCAGGCCGAAGACTGGCTCCCTCCTCCCCGAAGTGTGCTCAGCCTGAGGGGCCCTGGCCAGGCGCACCTGCCCCGGCCCCGGCACCCACCAGGTTGATGACGGCAATGACGAGCAGGCTGCCGATGCTCAGGATGGCCAGGGACACCCGCAGCAGGGCCTGCGTCTCCACGCTCTCGGCGATGGCTCGGAGCTTCCCCCGGGCCGGGCAGCACCTCTGTGGAATCACAGTGTCACCACAGAGCACCCGCAGCATCCAAGGGGGCCCAAGCCCAAGGGCCCAGCAGAGTGAGAGCTTCCGAGAGCTCCGAGCGGGGGTCGGGGTGCTGTGCCTGCGTCCAGCCCAGAGCTCAGGACACATGTGGTGAGCAGACAGAAGGGACGTCCCCACCCTTGCGGCTGGGACAGCCATGGCCGCTTGGGGACCGCTAGCACCTAGGAAAGAGGATCCTGAGGGAGCCTCCAGGGCACTCAGCACTGACCTCCAGGCCGGGGGGCAGAGCTCGTGGGGAGGGGCTGGGGTCACCACCGCCCTGACACCCGCTGGGGCCCGGCCAGCGCTCGGTCAGGGGCTTCCTGCTCACCAAGAACTCATCGGCGAAGCACAAGCCCAGTACCAGCCCGAGCACACAGGCCACCAGCCCGAAGGACACACCCAGAGTCTTCGCCCTGGAGAAGAAGAAAAAAC
>SJYV01045092.1:274182-289984 GCA_006410875.1 Neotragus pygmaeus
CACGAGCAGCCCCAGGGTACCCAGGCGGGGCTCCCCCGGATGCGAACTCAGAGTTGCTGGCCCACCGAGGGTGCCCTGGGAACGTCGGCAGGATGAAGCTGAGGTGGTGAGGACAAGTTCACAGACTGGCCCTCAGCCCCCCTGGAGACTGGCAGCCGGGTCAGCCCTGAGGAGAGCCAAGGCCAGAGTGCGAGGGAGCCGAGAGAGCCGGCCGGCAGACATTCTTGAGCGAGCCCCAAGGATGACTCACCGAGGGCGGCCAGCCGAGCGGGCCTCCCGCGGGCGGGAGAGAATGGCCCCCGCCGGCGCGGGTGGGCTGGGGCAGGACCCGGGCCGGGCGCCTGGAAGGAGCCCCACAGCCCCACAGCCTGCCCCGCCACGGGGCCGAGAGAAAGAGGGGCCCACGGAGAACAGAGGCGCCGGCGGGGCAGGCGGACAGGCCGGTCAGACACACGGAGACTCCTGCCTAGCGGCCCCTTGGCCGACCCCTGCTTCCCCTGACTCCCATCCAAGGCGTGTTTTTAAAATGTGCCTTAAAAATCTGGAAGATTAGTGACAACCTCGTGGAAAACAAACTAATAGTGACTAAAATGTCACTAGAGTTCGTTCGAGACGTTGACGCCGCACTCAGCTCACAGTGAAGGCTTCAGTCAGACTGGCTTTTTCTCCTCCTGAGGTAGACACTGCTGCCATTCCCATTTCACAGAAAAGCACACTGAGGCCCAGAGAAGATGTCACCTGGGGCCTAAAACATACCTGGTGACGGGACGCTCACTCTTCCCGCCTCTCTCTGCGGGCACCATTCCCCAGGTGCAGACCCTGGCTCCTGCACAGCACCCACCCCATCCTGCCGCAGCCAAGCCTCGTACCCGGGGGTCGATGACCAGGTAGGTGCGGATGTTCATCTCTTTGAGGTAAGGGTCCCGCTGCTGCCCGTGCCCGTCCTCCACCTCGTACGCCTTGTCCAGGTGCTTCAGCGTCGCCTCTGTGATGTGCACCCGGCTGGGGGAGACCAGAGTCACACAGCAGCCAGGCCCCCAGAGAGGGTGGGGGACCCACCCGGGGGTGCACAGCAGGGCCGAGCAGACCGGAGCCCAGGCAAGCGCCTCCCCCAACTTTGGGGTCACGGACTCCCTCTCCGAGCCCATACTGACCCCCCGCTACGGCAGCCCACAGTCAGCCCCGTGACCTCTGACCCACCCGCCGGCCAGCTGAGCCTCACCCAGGGACTCCGGCCGCCTCCATCCTGTTGGCCAGGGAAACGTCGTGGGACCACACGTCGTACTGCCACTTGCGCAGCCCGATGACACCGCATAGCACGTTCCCCGAGTGGATGCCCACGCGCATGTTGATGTCCACGCCTGTGGCCTCCCGCACCTGCCTGGGGCAGAGGCCAGCCACCCCCCCTCAGTCAGGGCTCCTGAGGGGCCCTAAACCCTAGGACAGGCTCAAGGTCCCTGTATATGGTGTGAGGAGCTTGTGGGGACAGGGCAGGCCCAGCTCACAGGAGAGAAGTTTCTCAGCCTGAAGGGCTGCCTCCTTGGAAGGGGATGAGACTCCCATCCCCAGGAGTGTGCAAATGGATGTGGTCACTCCCAAGTTCAAAGGCTACTAAAAAGAGGAAGAATTCCAATTGTCAGCGGTCACCATGGCTCGTGGGGAAGGCCTTGAGAATCTATCACTGGGTGTTCTCCTGCGCGGCAGCCTCCGCTGGGGTCTGCAGAAGGATCCAGGCACCACCCAAACCCAGCAGAAACAAAGAACACGGGGACAGCCTTGGGGGGCCTGACACACCCCCATCTCTGGGAAACAGGAGCACTGAGGATTGCAGCAGCACTCAGTTCAAGGAGCCCCCACTTAGGCTTCCCTGGGGCACAAGGCACCCCCAACATGAACAGGGCTCTCTGGGGTCCCTCTGACAAGTGGGAGAGGGTCCAGGGAGCAGCCAGTGCCGTGTGCCCACCAACGGGCTGGAGACGGACCGAGCCCGCTGGGGTCGGAGCCAGAGGGAGCAGAGGGCCCCGCACAACATCCACATTCTCCAGGGAGGAAAGTGACCCCCGAGAGCGCAGCGCCAACCTGTGATCACTCAGGCAGTGACGCAGAGCCAGACTGTGACCTGGACCCCTGACTCCCGGGCGGTGATTTGTCTGGTGAGATTTCAGGAGGAAGACAAGCTGGAGCTGGGTTTGCACAGGAGCTGTGCACTTGCCAGGCAGCCCAGCCGCGCCCTGCTCTGTCCTGAACACTGGCTGGGGTGGCTAGGCCTGCCTGGCCCTCCACCACCCGCCTGACCACAGACCACAGCTGCCCTGGGCTCCAGGGAACCTCATGGGGAGCTAAATGTTGGTAAAGGAGTCGTGGGACGCTGGGGGTCTCCCTGCAGCTGAGGGCTAGTTCCCCAACTCCCAAGGTCTTCACACGGGGAGCAGGAAGCAGATGGAGGCCTGGAATCAGACCCTGTGTTGGCCAGCTCCCCTACCACTGCAAAGGCTCAGTCTCCAAAGAAACAGAGGCCCCCACCCATCCTTATGACGACCCTGAGCTCTGAATTCTGGAGGCTCTCTGCTACTCGGAGTCCCAGTGCGGCCCAGAGGGAGGGATGTAAACACACTGCTGGGTGGTCCAGGTAAGCCTTCTGCACCCTTGCAGCCTCAGTTTCTCATCTGGAAAGTGGGGACAATGTGTTCCCCACCATGCCTTGGGGAGCAGGAAGTGCCCGTTGTGGGGACAAGCCCCCAGGCCTTGGACCTGCCCATGTTACCTACTTGATGGCCTCACACATGTCCAGCCCCATCTTCACACAGTTGCGGGCGTGGTTGGGCAAGGACACAGGCAAGCCGGACACGCAGTAGTAGCAGTCGCCCAGGATCTTAATCCGCATGCACTCGTTGGCCTGTAAGTCAAGGGAGAGGCCTCGTCCACAGATGGCCCAAGGGCCAGGGAGCAGGCCTCTCAGCCACCTCCCCACACCCTCCAGAGTCAGCCAGGCTCTTTTCTGGCCAGAGGCTTTTTCCTCTGGGGCACCAAACACCAGCAGTTGCTTCTGGGCCTGGCAAAAGGACTGGGGACACAGGAGCTCTGTAGGAGGAACCCTCAACAGGTGTCAAGGATGAAATCAAGTGTTAGGAAGGGCGGCCACCTGAGTGCCTCTAGGGAGCCACTACCTGTGGTTTCATTCACCCATGCACTGTTTGAGCTTCTCCTGAGTCCCCTGCCCTGCCCCAGACACTGGGACACAGCAGTGAGCAAAACTGAAAACAACCCTGCGGCCAGAGGCAGGGCTGAACACTAAACTAGATAAATAAAATTGATAGACACCCATGATAAGTGCTATGGAGAAAAAAATGAAGAATGAGAAGGAAGAGGAAGCTTCCATGAGGCCAGAGAAGGCCTCCCAGTGAAAGTAATTTCGAGAAAAGTCCTAAAGGAGCAAGTCCTAAAGGAGGGAGCAAGCCCTGTAGAGAGCTGGAGGAGGAGCATCCCGGGCAGAGGGAAGCAGACTGTGCAAAGGCCCTAAGGCCATGAAGCTGTTGGAGACACAGTACAGCAGTCTGTGCGGATGAAGTGGAGAGGGTGAGAACAGAGAGGCAACAGGAGCCATAAGCTTCAGGGTCAGTAGGTGTCAAAGGTAACCAAGGAGACAGCTAAGCTGCCAGGGACACAGGGTTTGGGGAGTGGGTAGAAAGCAGAGAGGAAAGATGGGCGTGGGGAGAGAAGGTGGAGTCATGGAGGAGAATGCTCTTGGAGGGGAAGGGGAGGCCAGGCAGGCTGTCTGAGGTCCCATCCGAGGTGGTGCTACAGACATTTGACCCCCTTAATCTCTGAGCAAAGGGGGCCACACATACCAAGGCCTGGGGGTGGGGGTTGGAAGAACAGGAAGGAGGAGCTGCCCCCTGGGCTGCATGCTCCATGCTGCACCCCAACTGCATGCTTTATTTACAGAGACCCCACCAGGAAGCCCTGCCCTGGCTCCCTCCTGCAGGGTCCCAAAGAGCTGGTTCCTGGAACCAGGACACACTTTTTCTGCAGACCCAGTGCCCACTCCCTGGCAAGCCCCCAAGGGGCACCCTACCTGCCAGGCCTTTGTGAGCACTCCCCTTCCTAAGCCCGCCCTCCAAGGACCCCTCTGCGTGTGTGTGCCTGCCGCTTCCTGCTGGGCTGCCCTGTCTGGCACACACTGAGCTCTGCACGGCCTAAGCAGCTGGGTGAGGACACCACTTTCCTAGAAGGCAAAAGCTTGTCGAGGGCCAGGACACCCAGGCACCGGCTCAGGGAGCCTCCGCTCTTATCTCCTCCAAGGCCAGGTGCAGGATCCCAGTCTGGATCCAACTCCACTGTCAGGAGGCCACACTCCCCCGGCTTCTCCTCCCACTGTCTCTGACACTTAGCACTGGAGGAGCTGGGTCAGTGCGCTGGGGGCGGAAATGGCTGAGCCCAGAGGCAACGCAGAAACCCCTGAGAGCAGGCCCTGCCTCTTGCCAGGTTACCGTCCTGGGATCTGGTGGCTGAGGGGACAAGAGGCTGGAGCCAGCCCTGCCTGCTACATCTGCTCAGGGACTGGACGCTCTGGCCTGAAGACTGGCCCCTGCCATGGCCTCCCTCTTCTCATCTGTACAGTGAGGCTCCCTCACGGGCCTGCCACAGAGGGCAGGCTGTGCCCAAGAAGGCAAGGGCAAGGCCTTGGCTTTCCGGCAGGGAAAGAGCCAGCTGTGGCCTCCAACCTCTGAGAAACCCCACCTGCTGGTCTAGGGAAAATCATGAAAGAGGAAAGGCTCCCAGCTAGACAGGCCCTCAGAGTCATTCATTCAACAGGACCCAGGGAAACAGTTATCCAGAGCACCCCTGGCCAGTGGTGTCCCACTGTAGCTTGATTACCTCCTGTGATAGGAAGCTCATCCCCCAAGATGGAACCTACTGCCCACTCCTGGTGAGGCAGTCTTTCCCAAGAATGAGCAGTTCTTCTTAGTGTGGGGCCAGAACTTGCCTCCCATCAAACTCTAAACCACTGATTCTCTGCCCATGGAGTCACCCAGGAGGCTCTTAAAAATTCTCAAGGGTGTGGGCATGGGTATTGGTGTTTCATTTAAACTTTCCAGGTGATTCAAACAAGTGGCCAGAATGGAGAGCTACTGCCCTAAATCTTACACTTGAGTCTCTACTCAGTGGCCACCACTTCCAGGAAGCCTTCCTGACCACCTGAGGCTGGGCTAGGCAATCCCCATTCCCACCCTCTGTGCCCCTCTTCCAACCAGGCAACATGCAGACTGGGAGCTACTTGAGGGCAGCCTGAGGCCCCATATGAGGCCAGGGCTGACCCTCAGCTGATCTTAAGACCATGTGCTAAATTAATGAAGAACTGAGACTCCTTCACAACCCCTCGCCCCCGGACACACACACCGGGAGCTATGTGTGTGAAGACAAAACAGTGAGGTCCCGGCTCAGCCCTGTTCAGTCTCCAGACCCCTCCTGCCTTGTCTGTATCCTGGAGACTCCCCTTGCCCAAAACTCTGCGGGTTTGGCACCTGCTAAGGGTCCTCAGGGGCCCTGCAGTCAAGGCCCACTCCTCACCTCAGCTGTCAAGTCTCTGCGTTGACCCTGTGACCATGCTCCCCATGACCACACTCGGTCCCACTGACACGGAGCCACTTTGCACCTGTGGGCACACAGGGCTCTCTTTCTACTCTAGGCTTCTGCACATTTGCTTCCCTCTGCCCATAACACTGTTCCCTCTCCTCTTCGGGTTTCTTAGACTAATGTGCAGTCTCTTCACCCAGGATTCTGTCAAAAGGCAGAGTCTGGGTAAGGCTCCCAAGTGAGGCAGAGGCTGTCGCCCTCGTGTAGTGAGAATGGAGCCACCTGCTCCTCCAGGCAGCCTCCTCTGAGCTCAGGAAGCCCAGGGCCTCTCCCAGCATGCACTGACACACTCTGGGGGATAGGGTCCTAGCTCAGCCTCCACTCTGACCACGCGGCACTTGGAAGCATTTGCTGACTGGATGCTGAAATTCAACCCAGGCCTCCCTGTGCCCGTCTCCAAACAGCACTGGACCCAGGACACCCTGTGGGTGCAGCGGGAGGCGTTCCTGACTTCACTACTGGAAGAACAGAGACAGCACGCTCACCTTGGCGATCTGGTCAAACTTGCCGAAGAGCTCGTTCAGCACCACCACGAGCTCTTTGGGGAAGCAGTCACTGGCCAGTCGCGTGAAGCCCACGATGTCAGCATAGAGGATGCTGGGGGTGGGGTAGGAGAAGGGTCAGGGCTAAAAGCGCCCGAATATCTATCAACCCTGCACTCAGTCACCCTTGCAAGCCCTCCACCTCCACAGGGATGGGAGAGAAGCTACCAGTCATAGACAAAGTTGCAGAGGCTTCACATCAGAGCCAAACGGAGCAAGCCCTGGTCTGCAAGGCCCTCTGGAACCCCTGGCCCCTTTAGAGCCCTCACCATAAATGACTCAACTGTACCATCATGGGTGGATTCTTGGGCCCCTGGGAACTTCTCACCCTCCCCACACCTGATTTCACCAGACTTCGGAACTAAAACCTTGGTGAAGTGAAGTCAAGTCATGTCTGACTCTCTGTGAGCCCATGGACTATAGCCTACTACGCTCCTCTGTCCATGGGATTTTCCAGGCAAGAGTAGTGGAGTGGGTTGCTATTTCCTCCTCCAGAGGATCTTCCTGACCCAGGGATTGAACCCAGGTCTCTCACACTGTAGGCAGATGCTTTACCGTCTGAGCCACCAGGGAATCTCAGCTACTCTTAAGAGTCCCTTGGAGAGCAAGGAGATCAAACCAGTCAATCCTATAAGATATCAACCCTGACTAGTCATTGGAAGGAATTATGCTGAAGCTGAAGCTCCAATACTTTGGCCACCTGATGCAAAGAGCTGACTCATTGGAAAAGACCCTGATGCTGGGAAAGACTGAGGGCAGGAAGAGAAAGGGGCTACAGAGGATGAGATGGTTGGTCGGCATTGCTGACTCAATGGACATGAGTTTGAGCAAGCNGGACCTCAAATTATGACTGCAGGAACTGGCCCTCTGGGTGCTCAGGAAACCCTTCCCCAGCAGAACTGGCTGATCTTGCAGCCCCCTCCCAGCCCTACCACACCCCTGGGGGAGTGCTAGCCCACCCCAGCTTTCACAGACACAGACAGGATACCCACTTCCTCACCCAAGCAGCACTGGCAGGAACCCAGCCCGGCTTCCTCTGGCCCTGCCCTGGCAGGCCCCGTGGCTGCACAGGGCCTGGTGGCCTCCGAAAGGGGAAGTGGGGCCTTGGGGTGTGAAGCGGGGCAGGCAGGCAGGCCTAATGAGAGGAGAGGCCCCACTTGGGCCTCTTGGACTGGTCCCTGCGCCCACGCTCTGCCCACACGACCATACCGCGGCAGGCAGGAGCCCCCCAGCCCAGCGCCAGGTGACTGGCAGACTTTCTGATCACGTTAATGTCACCTCCCTCAGGAGACCCAGAGCTCTGTGAGGGGAAGCCAGTAGCCACTCTGCCTGGCCCAGCACAGAGAGGCGCCCAGGAACCCTCTCCAAGCCATAGCTCGTGCAGGAGCCCAGTCTCCCTCTGCCTACCGTTTTCTCCCGGCACTTGACCCTGTCCAGTTCTTCCAAGAAGCCTCTCAAACATCCCCGCACTGCCTCACCAAACTGATGTGGGATTTGAGTCCATGTCCTGCAGCTGGGCCCTGGCGGGTGCTTGTGGAACAAACGGATGAGCCAAACTGAGCCTGGCAGAAAGCAGGCAGAAAGCAGGCAGGGTGGCTTTGGTGGGGGTTGGCACTATGGCGTAAGATGGTGAAAGTAGGCAAAAAGGCCTCCCGCAGAACAGGCAGCATCTGCCGCGCCACACCTCGCCAAGGGATCTGTGCCTGGGAGGGAGGAGACCCGGGTTCGAGTCCCAGCTCTGTGCCTTTGGCCATGTGAGTGGCAGAGGCTCTCAGGCTCCACGCCTGTGTTCTCACCAGTAAGCTGATGGCCAAGGCAGGGGGAGAGTGACGCACGGGTCCTCATGGCCAACAGGCCAAGTGTGCGAGGACAAAACAGCACATCTGCCCAGAAGCAAGCTCAGTTCCTAGAGCTGAGAAAGCCCAGCCATTAGTCCCCACAAGAGAGACCGAGGTGCAAAGGGGGCAGAGTCCCTAACAACCCTCCACCTGACCTCCCCACCTCCCGGTGACCGCAGTACCACCAGGCAGTGGCAGAAGCCAAAAGCCCCAACAGTGTAAGTCCCCAGCCAGCCCTGCCCCCCAAGACCCCCAGGCGGACTCCAACCCAGCCTCCAGGGAGCGCAGGCGGCCACTCAGTCCTGGGGTCCAGACACCTGAGTCCCAGCCCCCCGGCTCTGCCAACGTGCTCTGTGACCCTTACCCGATCTGGGCCACGGTTCTCCCTCTTGCAAAGGAAGTACTTAGGTCAGATCTCAGAGGCCCAACAAAAAGAAGTGTTGTCACTTGGCCAGAGGGCTAATCCCAGGGGTGGGGTTGGGAGTTGTTCTTTGCTCCTGAAATCTGCCCTTCTGCTTCTCCATGGATTAGGCATGACCTAGTCAATCTCTAAAACACAAACACTCCCAAGGTTCCAGCCGCCAGGGATAATAAATCTGGTCTGCCATCTCCTGCACCAATTCTAATGAGGGTAGGGACTGCCTGGAAAGAGTCCATCTATTCATTCACTCATCTTGACAGAGATTTACACACTCAGGGCTTCAGCAGATGTGCACCAACGCCTTCTGTGTGCCAGCACCCAGGCCAGAGGCCAAGAGCAGACTCAGCTCCAGGCCCAAGTTTTCAGAAGGCAGAGACTTCAGTGCCCCCTCCCCCTAGGTGTGCAAAGGGCTCTGCACATAGTGGGTGTTCAGGCAGCAGTGTTGATTGACTACTCAACCAGGCTCTCACATTGGAAAGAACAGCTATATTTTCTCTGCACTCTTGCCTGAAATTCCACCATTAGTGATTCATTCCTTTAAGCCCTACCTTTACTAGGCTCCCCCTTTAGACTAAAACACTTTCATGCCCATGTTTCATTCCTGTTCCCTTTCCCCTTGATAAGGAAGAACAGAAAGGGGAAGTCTAGCTGGCCTTCAGAGACCTCATGTGGTGCTAGTCCTGCCCAAGAAGTCAGAACACTGTGCTTCCCATGACGCACCCAGTGGGTCCACTGGTAATGGTGGATTTAACCCAGAGTAGCCACTGTCCTGGAGACAGCAAGAAAGATTTAGGTTTAAGTCTTAACTCCTGCACTGCTAGTTGCCTGTTTAAAAAGTTAGCAAAACCCAGAGAAGGGAGAGAAAGCTTGAGTCATAACTTACACTAGGATGATTTCCGAAGAGCAAGAAACCATGAAAGAATTCTCAAATAAGGCTGCAGTGACTAAGTCTTTCTAACCCGACATGAAACCTAAAAGCCACAATGAAAAGACTGATAAATTCATTACAATTAAAAATTTTTTTCTATATAGTAAAAGCTATCAAAAGCAGAATCAAAAGATGAGCAAAAGATTATGGGGACATTTGTGATTTTTATCCCAAGGAGCTGATCTCCCTCCTATGTAAAGAGTTTCTACAAATCAAAAAGAACAATAACCTAACAGAAAAATGGGAGGAGAGTATGAACAGAAAGTTCACAGAAGGACAACCTAAACCTCTCAAACATTTGGAAAGAAACTGACTTCACCCATAATAAGAGAAATGAACATTTAAAATACTGTGGAAAACCATTTTTATATATCTACTTGGCAAAGATCAAAGCATTTCACAAATCTGTGTTGGCCAGACTGGGGGGAAGCAGACATCAGATTCAGCACCACCTCTGGGGTGGGCATTTTAGTCATACCTCACTGAGTTACTAATGTACACACATACCTTTTGACCTGGCAAACCTACTTCAAATAATTTATCCTACAAACACTTTCACATGTGTAAAATTTGACTTATACACAAGGTTGTTCATTGCAGCATTATTTGTAAGTAGGAAGGACTAAAAACAATGTGTGTATCAGTCTGGAGAAGATAAATCACAATAAGTTCTTATGGTAGAATACTATGCAGCTGTCAAAAAGATACAGCAGCTTGAACCATACCATGGCAGGGCATCCTGTGAAAAATCCACATGGGGAAGGTCACGCCTGGAATGGATTAGAACCGAACCAGGACACAGAAATACCAAAACTGCTGCTTTAACAGAGTGAAAAAATTTTCTCATTTTCAGCTTGTATTTCTATGGTTATAATATAGCTTGTGTAATTTTTGAAGTTTTCAAGAGAAAAAAACAAGATCTATCGTATACACAGTACCTATCGTTAACAACACTACATTGAATACTTAATTTTCAACATGGTAGATTTTGTGTGCTCTTAGCATAAAAACAATAATGATAAATTAAAAGTGGGGAGGAAACTTTGGGCTGTGAGGGACAGGCATACCACAAAGATTGTAGTGATGGTTTCGTGGGTGTATACATATCTCCAAACTTATCAAATAGTACACAATTAAAATGCACAGCTCTTTGTATGTCACTCATACCTCAATAAAGAGGTTTTTCATAAATATATAAAGTAAAAAATCAAGAGAAACTCAAAGGGCACTATAAAGCGATTGATAACTGAAGTGACACTCTAAATATATTATCATAGATGTGTTCCTGGCATGTTTGTCAGAGTGGGTGTATATGTGTGTGCGCACAGATATGTAAATACCTATGTGAATACCCCAAACATAAATGTATGTGTTAGTTGCTCAGTCGTGTCTGACTCTTTGCGACCCCATGGGGTGTCGCCTGCCAGGCTCCTCTGTCCATATGATTTTCCAAACATTAAATAGAGTGTATGAATCAAAGAGCTTCCCAGGTGGCTCAGTGGTAAAGAATCCACCTGCCAATGCAGAAGACGGAGAGATACAGGTTCAATCCCTGGGTCAGGAAGATCCCCTGGAATAGGAAACGGCAACCCCCACCAGTATTCTTGGTTGGGAAATCCCATGGACAGAGGAGCCTGGCTGGTACATTTCATGAAGTTTCAAAGAAATGGATACAAGGAGCGACTGAGTATACACACTCACAAACAAAATAAGAAAAACAGAAAAACGAACCCCAGGTTCGTCACATCTATGCTGCACGACCCTGAAAAAGTTACCTGTCCTTTTTGAGCTGCAGTTTCCGCATTTGAAAAAAAAAATGGGGGAATAACGTCCTGAACGCCCAGCACGCTGAGGGGACTCAATGGAGGCAATGCAGGCAGAGCGTGGGGGTGGCACCTGGCACAGCATGCCAAGGCGAGGACAGCTCTGGTAGGGTGGCAGAAAGGGGCCCGAGGGCCAGAGGGGGCCCGGGTGCGGTCACAGGCCACAGCGCTGACGGGGTCGGCACTGACGAGGTCAGCGCGCTCTCTCCGGAAGCGGCCCGCCTCTGGCGTGGACAGAGCAGCGCCAGCCCCTTTGGGCTGCTTTCTGGGGCACGAGCAGGGTCACCCTCACAGAGGCTGACTCTCTAAGCGGTGTCTTGCTGGGCTCGAGAGAGCACCTGTCCACTGGGTCAGGAAGGTGGGCCCGAGCCAGAGAGAGCCTCCAGGCAGCACCGGGTCCTCACCCCCAGGGCCTCTGGGGCTGCGGATAGGAGAGAAAGCACAATACCCCTCCCTCAAGGCATGCTCTGCACACCCCAGACCAGACGGGGAGACGGAGGGCAGGAAACCAGCCCACGGGCGCCCCTGACCTGTCAGCCTCTGAGCACCTGCTGCAAACAGGCGAAGTCCCTGCCTCCTGACTCCCGGGGCGGGTTAGGGGTGCTCTCACTCTACTTTCAGCCAGGGGAACCAACTCTGTGGTCTCAAGCTACTTGTCCAAAGCCTCCCAGCTGGGATGCGAACTCAGAGCTGCCCACTCCAAGGCCAGGCTCCTTCCGAACCCCACGTGGGCATCTCCTGATGTGTGCTCTGTCCAACCGCAAGGCCGTGAAAGGCACACACACAGAGCCATGCACACGGAGCGGCGCACGCAGGGCCACATACAGCCCAGTCTCTAGTCACAGGCAGCACTGGCCTTACCATTCTCTTCTTTCTCTAAAGATACCCAAGACTCAGTTGCTCAGTCATGTCTGACTCTTGCGATCCTATGGACTGTAGCCCACCAGGCTCCTCTGCCCACGGGATTTCCCAGGCAGGAATACTGGAGTGGGTTGCCATGCCCTTCTCCAGGGGATCTTCCCGACCCAGGGATCAAACCTGGGTCTTCCACATTGCATGCAGATTCTTTGCCAACTGAGCCACCAAGGAAGACCCAAAATCTGCTTGCAATGTGGGGGATCCAGTTTCGATCCCTGGGTCAGGAAGATCCCCTGGAGAAGGGAATGGCTACCCACTCCAGTATGCTTGCCTGGAGAAGTCCATGAACAGAGGAGCTTGGTGGGCTACAGTCCATGGGGTCGCAAAGAGTCTGACATGACTGAGCAACCACCACTTTCCCTTTTAAAGATATGCTGTACACATTACTGAATTAAAGATTCTGAGAAGCCCTGTAAGAAAGCAAAGCTGCTGAATTAATAAACACGGCTAAACACTTGCCAGACTTCTTGGTTCATGAGGCTCTTTTCTCATTAAATCTCTAATGAATCCTCTTTGGGAAATGCTGACTCCAGCATCTCAACTCAGGGACCTTCCCCCAAGAAGTATCATGAACAGAGGTCACTGTCTGCCCCTTTCCTGACAGCCTGGGAGCTCCCTGAGGCTGGGGCCCAGCTCCCCCACCACCACCTGACCTGGGCTGGGTTGGACGGGCACACGGGGACCAGCCCTGAGTCTGACCTTCAGGGTAGGGAGTGGGGAAGACAGGAGACCCTGTGCTCAGGCAGCCTTCAGCTGGGGAAACAATCCGCCCTGGGGAAGAGAAAGTGGAAGAGAACCCTAACCAACCAGGAGAGACCCTCCTGCCCTACTTCCTGCCTCTCCCACGCCTTGCTTCGAAGTGCCCCTGCCTCGGGGGCAAGCAAAGCAGTGCAGGGGACACAGAGCTAAGGAGCCCTGCCTCTAAGCCCCCTCTGGGCCTGATCCCTCCCAGGGCAGGAAAGGCCCCCAGGGCCTGCGAGGCCCCTCCTCGCTCAGGTGACCAGAGAAGTTAGCTGCAGGGAGGTGAGCGGGACAGGCAGATGGAGAGGCACCCCACACAGAACTCAGCAGGCCCTGCGGGGCTCACGGCCTCCGCTTGCACCCATGGAGCCCAGCGAGGCATCATTGCTGAGTCCAGCTCCCGAAGCCCAGAGACCCCCACCAGAGAGCCCGGCTCTCATCCAAGGGGCCGAGACCCCCCTTCCTCGAGGCTTCCTGAGAATGGTGCAAGGTCAAGGGGGCACATCAGGGGGGAGAAGGGGGAGGGCTGCCTGGTGAAGGCCCAGCCTGGAGCCCGGAAGAGCCCTTCTGCAGGGGAAGCAGCCACGGCCGACCTCCTCCACACCCCCCTGAAACCACAGCCCGGCTTCCGGAGCTGCAAACACAGGGGCTCGGGAGCCCCTCCCCACCGCTCTCCCCCGAGCCCATTGCTCCCATTCCTAGCCCACCCCTTCCCTATACAGACTGGTCTTCCAGAGCCAGGCTCCCCTGGGCACAGGCAGTCGCCGTGATGGGGCCTAGGTCCACAGCAGCCACATGCCCCCCCAATCCCAAGCCTCCCCTGGGATCTTCCCCAAGGCCTCCCCTCACCTGTCTGCCATCCCACGGACAATGAGCTCTGTCCTACTCACCCTTGCCCAACACGGTCCTCCAGTGCTTCCTGAGGCCCTCTTTGTGGCTGTGAGATTTGACTTTTTTTCGGTTCCCCAAACAAGCCCCACCCTTCTGTCTCCAGGCTCAGGCAGCCTAAGAGCGCTGCCTACCTCTCCACCCCCTAGCTCCTCTGCTTGGCAAACTCCTGCACACCCCACAGAGCCAGGCTGAGCGGCCACCTCCTCCAGGAGGGCTGCCCAATCTGGACTCAGAGCCTGTGCGTCCCACCACAGCACAGAAATCCTGGCCTGTCACTGCCTCTCCCAAGGCCGGTTTCTGGCCACACACTGCCCCACTCTCAGGACCCAACACTGCTTGGCACACAGAGGACACTCACACCCCAAACTCACGAACTGAGTCAAAAACAGCCTGCCCTGAACTGCAGAGCCTGGGCCCCAAGCCTGGTGTCACTAGTTCTGTCTGCATGAGCTTTGGCGGGTCACCTGCCTCTCAGGTCTCCTGATTCTCACCTGAGCGACGGGAACAAATATATTCCCTGGCTCCCCGGCCTGTTCTGGCAGTGAAATGACCTAATGGCTATGAAAACTCCTTATAATATCCAGCAACTTCTCACGGGAAAGGGGGCTGACCTTGCGGTGCTGTTTCTACCCCTGCCCAAGGCCCTCGCGCTGCCATCCAATGGGTGCTCCCTGGGCGCCTGCCCACACCAGGTACCAGGTGAGGTGCCAGAGCTACAACAAACAAGACGGGTGCGGGGCCCCTGTGAGCCCCAGCTGCGGAGAGGGGGAGACTAGACGCGGGCCACATAAGCCCCTCGAGGCGAAGAAATGCCAGGGCGGGCGAGGGCAATCGTGAACCCAGTAAAGCCTAGTGGTCGAGAGCACAAGCTCTGAGACCCAACAAGCAAGAACCCCAGCTCCACATCAGAGGGGCTGGGTGACCAGAGGCACATTAATTAACCTCTCTGGGCCTCGGCTTCCTCATCTGCAGGATGGACGTGTGATGGTACCTAAGGCCCAGGGGTCTGACCCAAGAGGCTGGCACCCAGGGAGTGCCATTACTTGGGGCCACCCCAGACAGCTCTGCACAGAAGGGTGGGCCGGAGAAACTGACATCACTCCCACTCCATCATCTCCAGCCCAGAAGAGAGAGAGAGGTGGGCCTTGCGGGGCAGGAACATAGCTGAGGACCAGGGTGCCTGCGACAAAGACCTCACAGCAAAACCTCAGGTGCCATCAGGCCCCAAAAGGCAGCTCTTGTCTTCTCTCGCTCCCCTGCCAGAAAGCAGACTGGCAGAGAGATCCCAGGATGCCAGCCCCTGACCCAGGCCTGCCTGGGAGGCGCCGAGGCACCCCTTCCCCAGGGAACCTGAGCAGCGGCTCCAGGGAGTCTGGGTGTTTCAAAACAAGACGCTTCCCCATTAGGCCAGGGCCCCATTAAAGTAATGCCTCCAGCCAACTTCAAAGGGCTCCTCCTCCTCCCAGAGCCAGATGGGGGCTTGAAGGAGACGCTGAGGAGTAGGGCTCGGGGAGTAGGGATGGGCAGACCAGGGAGTTCCCTGGCCCACACGGCAGGGAGGAGGGTGGGAGGCAGGTCAATCTGACTACTGCAGAGATGGGGAGACTGAGGCAGGAAGGGGGGCTGGCCAGCCCAAAGCCACAGCTCCCCGCTGAGAGTGGCGAGGGGAAACAGGCCTCCCGCACAGCTCTGACTGGGGAAGCACACCAGCATCTGGGCCTGTTTCCCCACTGGTGTAGGGAGGGGCCCGCACCTCAGAATCCTGGCCCTCTCCCCGCTCGGCCAGCCAGTGACGGCAGGAGCCCCGGACCCAAGTCGGCTGCACCTGAGGTGGTGAACTAAGCCACTTTCAAGGGCAAGGAGGCTCGGATCCTGAAGACAGAGGCCTTCACCCAGGACTCTGGGTCCCAAAGATGTGGGGTGGCACCGCTGCCTGCATCTCCCCTGGGGGCCTCCTGATGCCTGAAAGCCAGGCCCACTTCGCTGCTCCCCACCCACAAGTTCCCCCTGGGTCACAGGCACCCCCGCCCCCCATCACTCCCCCAGCCCAGCTCAGCAGAAAG
>SJYV01045095.1:0-12477 GCA_006410875.1 Neotragus pygmaeus
CGCTCAGCTTTCTTCACAGTCCAACTCTCACATCCATACGTGACCACAGGAAAAACCATAGCCTTGACTTTATTTTGGGGGACTCCAAAATCACTGCAGTTGGTGACTGCAGCCATGAAATTAAAAGATACTTGCTCCTTGGAAGAGAAACTTTGACCAACCTAGACAGCATATTAAAAAGCAGAGACACTGCTTTGCCAAAAAAGGTCCATCTAGTCAAAGCTATGGTTTTTCCAGGGGTCATGTATGGATGCGAGAGCTGGACCATAAGGAAAGCTGAGCGCTGAAGAATTGACGATTTTGAGCTGTGGTGTTGGAAAAGACTCTTGAGAGTCCCTTGGACAACAAGGAGATCAAACGAGTCAATCCTAATGGAAATCAGTCCTGAATATTCAATGGAAGGACTGATGCTAAAGCTGAAGCTCCTATACGTCGGCCACCTGATGTAAAGAACTGACTCACTGGAAAAGACCCTGATTCTGGGAAAGATTGAAAGCAGGAGGGGAAGGTGACAACAGAGGATGAGACGGCTGGATGGCATCACCGACTTGATGGACGTGAGCTTGAGCAGGCTCTGGGAGTTGGTGATGGACAGGGAGACCTGGCGTGCTGCAGTCCATGGGGTCACAAAGAGCCAGAGACAGTGAGCAACTGAACTAACTGAACTGAACTGAAAGCGAGTCCTCCACATATGGATGCATGTGAATTGGGAATCCTGAAAGTCACCCAAACTGCCAATCCCATTCAGGAAATGAGTAGACTTAAGGAGTCTTTCTACTTTGTTCTTAGAAGAAGAAATTAAGAAAATAATGCAAACGTTTCTTCTAATGGAAATCCCGCCGTGGGGAGAGGAGGGCATGTGGAAAGCAATAGCTATGACATGAAACTCCAAACTGAACTAAATATGCCAAAGCATTGAAGGACGTTAGAAGAACATCTTTAAATATATATTTTTTTAATTAACCGAGAGCAGAAATGAACAAAAACAGGAAGGAATTCAGTAGGAACTAATTGTTCTCAGGAAAGAAATTGACTCAGAGTTTACCGATAAAGGAAAATTCTTCAGGGTCTCCAGGCAAATGATCAAATTACTTTCAAGGGTGAGAACAAGCTGGCATCAAACTTCCAAAGGCAAAACAAGTCAAGTCAAACAGAAATACACTTGTAGCGGGAGAGATGCACACGCCCTGTCAGTGAAGGTGGGCCTAAGGGCTCACTGTGCGTGAGGATGAAGCAAAAGTGTGAATCACTCAGTCGTGTGTGACTCTTTGCAACCCCATTGAACCTGGGTCAAAACACCACAGTTCATAATCATCAATCATCAATTGCAGGCAGATTCCTTACCATCTGAGCCACCAGGGAAGCACCTGATGTGGATAGAGAAGTTCTAGCATGCCTAAGGCAGGTCATGAGGGTTTATGTATTAATCATACAGGCTTCGCCGGCGGCAGCAGTGGTGAAGAACCCACCTGCCAATGCGGGAGATGTAAGGGACGTGGGTTCAGTCCCTGAGTGGGGAAGATCTGAAGAAGGGCATGGCGACCCACTCAGTCTTCTTGCCTGGAGAACCCCCTGGACAGATGAGCCTGGTGGGCTACGGTCCACAGGGTCACAAAGAGTCGGACACAACTGAAGCAAATTCCCCAGATGCACATAGAATTGTACGTCTTGATAACAGAGAGGAAAGCACGTACAGAACTGACTGTCTAGACACAAGGATAGCATCGGTGAGCTCCACAAAGTGGAAACGTTGCAAACTTATCTGACCAAATGACAATAAAACAAGGATTAAAAAAATTCTGTTTTTAAAAATACTTTTGGATGAAAGAAAAATGCAAAGTGAAATCACAGAATTTATTTATAATGAATATTATTAAAATATCACGTGAAACAGGGTCAGAGGAGATGTCGAAACCTTAAAACACAGCATTAAAAATAAAAGAATGAAAGTGATGTATTAGGTTCCCAGTTCCCACAGCTGGACTGGGGGTTCCCTGTGCTCCGGGGGTAGAGAATCCACCTTCCAACGTGGGGGATGTGGCTTTCATCCCTGCTCAGAGAACTAAGGTCCCACCTGCAGTGGAGCAGCTTCCCAGGTGGCCTGTCGATGCAGGAGATGCCAGAGACACGGGTTTGATCCCTGGGTCAGGAAGATTCCCTGGAGGAGGGCAGGGCAACCCACTCCATCATCCTTGCCTGGAGAATCCCATGGACAGAGGAGCCTGGCGGGCTACGGTCCACGGGGCCATGAAGAGCTGGACACACCTGAGCAGGCAGATGGTGGAGCAGCAAGCCCACAGCCAGGAGCTGCAGAGCGAGGCAGCCGGTGCCCCGCGAGGAAAGGCCCCAGGCAGCGGGCCGGCGGCCAGACACACACACAAAGCAGTGCTTTCAAAGAGGACAACAGGGGCGGCCCTGGTGGCCCGGCTGGTGAAGAATCCACCTGCAGTGTGGGACACCTGGGTTTGATCCCTGGTTGGGAAGATCTCCTGGAGCAAGGAAAGGCCACCCACTCCAGTATTCTGGCCTGGGTCGCAAAGAGTCGGACAAGACTGAGCGAAAAAATAAAACCAAAAATTAAAAAAGGACAACAGTAGAAACCACACGGCTTCACGGAGAAGGAATTAGCAAATGCGGACGACAGGACAGCAGATGGATCCAGGTCCTCACCCAGGGGCGTGGCCAGCAGGACTGGGCGTGCGTGGGCTTTGGGCGCAGAAGGAAGGAGCGCAACCCTGGCAGAGGGACGCGGGGGCGCCGCCGCCGCCTCGGAGCATGAGCGGTGCGGGCGGGGGGCCCCCAGCCACCCTCGGGTCCGCACAGTGTGCCCGACCCCTGGATCGGTGCTCGGGGCGGCGAGGACCCCGCGCCTGGGAGCCCGAAAATTAAAAAAAAAAAAAAAAAAGTCCTTATCCTTGAGATGAACAGGATCTTCCCATTAATTTACAGGATTATTAACAGAATCATTAGTATTATTTTAAAAAAATAATAGAATTAACTAACATAAATAAGAAAAAATGGAGAGACTATAAATGCATGGAGTAAGAAATGACAAAAGGGTGGGGAAAATAACCTTTGGGACAAAAGGATAAAAAACGTTTCATCAACAGAAAGTGCTTTGCTGGCTTCTAAGAAAATAACTTCAAAGTCTTCAACCAGATGGATTTACATAATTCAATTTGCCTGAATTTACCCTGTTAGAAAGAAAGGTGGGCTTCCTCGCTGGCTCAGCAGTAAAGAATCTGCCTGCCAGTGTAGGAGATGAGGGTTCGATCCCTGGGTTGGGAAGATCCCCTGGAGGGGGGCATGGCAATCCGCTCCGGTATTCTTACCTGGAGAATCCCCGTGGACAGAGGAGCCTGGCGGGCTACAGTCCACGGGGTCCCAAAGAGTCAGACACGACTAAGCAACTGAGCATGCATACACCCAGAAAGAAATATCTGTGATAGATATAATAGGTGATAATTTACAGATAAACTGAGCAATGGACAGGCTGACAAGTAGCACAGTCGACTGACTGGTGAAGAGAGGCCACGAGAAAGGCCTAGACTGACGGATGGTGGGAACGGCACCCACGTGGGAGGAGAGGGAAAGCGCAGAGTGTGCAGTTGGCTTCAGACCTTCCTCTTCCAAACCCAACCCTGGCCCTGCTCAGCATCACTTTTAACTACGTGTGTGTTAGCCGCTCAGTCATGGCCGACTCTGCGACCCCATGGACTATAGCGGGCCAGGCTCCTCTATCCCTGGAATTCTCCAGGCAAGAACACTGGAGTGGGTTGCCATTCTCTTCTCCGGGAGATCTTCCTGACCCAGGGACCAAACCTGGGTCTCCTGTGTTGCAGCAGATTCTTTACTATCTGAGCCACCAGGGAAGCCCCGATCTCTATTAGCTCCTCGTTTTCGACCGTAGATTGCATTCTCCCGTTTCTCTGTCCATGCAGTGACTTCTGTGCTGAATAGCACTGCGGACACGCGGCGGGGGCCCTGGTCTCCGTCCCCGCCTCTGAATTGTCCCCACACCCCCTTCCCGCGCTGAAGCCTTCATGCTGGGCATGATGTATTTGGCCAGTGCCTTTGGGGCCTTCCAGGGGGTGAAAGTGAAGTGGGGTCGTAGGGCTGGGCCCCTTAGAAGAGGGAAGGACACCAGAGACCTGTCCCCATGTGTGCAGAGAAGAGGGTGTGATGGGAAAGCTGCCGTCCACAAGCCGTCATGGGGACCTCACCAGACGCCAGGCTCTCAGCACCCTGACCTCACACTTCCAGCCTTCAGGGAAGAAACCCCTGTGGCTTCTGTATGACATTCAGCAGGCTCTGTGTCACAGCAGCCCAAGCAGACGTCCTAGAAACTTCTCTCGGGAGGCCCAGCTGAGGCAGACGGCCCTGCTCCCCCAAGCTCTGCCCAGGCAGATCTGGGGAAGGCCAGGCGCTCCCCCGGAACCTCGCAAGTGTCGGAGTGCGGCCTCCAAACGTCCCCTGCGCGTCTCTCTGGACCCCTTGTCTTAGGCAGGCCCTCCCCTCGAGGGTGGTCCTTACTCCTGGAGGCTTTCTGCTGGCCCAGTGGGGTCAGCAGCGTCTCTCTTCTCTGGCCGGATGGGCCCCACCTGCCCCTCAGCTGTGCTCGCGCGCCCCGTGACCCTGCTCTGCACGTGGGCAGGGGGCGGACGCCCACCCACATTCTCTGCCCTGCCCCAGCAGAAGGAGGGTGTGGTCACTGTGGGGATGCCCCCAGGCACTGAGGCGGACTGGTTGATAGGGGATGGAGCCAGCAGGGGGCCAGGTCGGGGCAGCTGTGGCCCGAGGGCCTTGGACCCAACGCCCACGGGTTTGAGCTCTGGGCAGCAGGGAGCCAGGCGTAGACAGGCGGCGGCCGTGGTCACCTTCCACTTGGGAGGAGCTCGGCTCAGCCCGGCCCAGGGCTGCTGCGGGCTCTCGGGGACCAGAGGAGAGACCTGGAGGGCCCGGGGCAGCCCGGCCTGCAGGCGCTGAGCAGCAGGGGCCGGGAGACGGGATAGGGAACAGCGGGAGCCGGCCTGCCCGCAACCGTCTCGGCCACAGCGGGAGGAGCCCCCCCAGGGGCGGGTGTCCCCCATGGTCACGGTGAACCCAGACCTCCCGAGAGTCAGGTCTGCTGCGGTGTGGAGGGCAGCCACGGGACACACACCCCACCAGCCCCCCGCCACCCCTCGGTCCCCAGGAAAGACGGGACCACGGGTTCGGCTGTAGAGTTTATTCGGGCGGAGCAGCTGCAGGTGGCCCCCCAGGGCTGGCGGCCCAGGGAGGCCGGGTGGGCGGGGCTGCAAACACCCCAGTGGGGGCAGGGGCTCCCCTAGGTCAGATCCTGCAACACGGAAGGCCCTCATCCGAGGGCCCCAGCCAGGAGTCGGTGTCCTAGCTGAGTGGCCTGAGCCTCAGTTTCTCTACCTGTAAAGTGGGGTCACAGTCCCGTCTCTCAGAGCTGTTGAGACAGAGGGGGCCGAGCAGCTGAAGGGTTAGCACAGTGGGGGACCCGGGAGCCCGATACGGGGTCCACAGGGCCTGTGACCCCAAGGCAGGACCCTGTTGGGTGGAAACCCAGACAAGGCCAACCTGTCCCCACCTCCAGGGCCCCTCCTGGTGCCAGCACCCTGGAGGCCCCGGGAGCTAGAGTGAGCGTGGACGCCTGCCAGGCTGGGACTCAGCCCGGGCGGAGACTTGCCTCCTTCAGGAGCCTGGTGCACCTCCCGTGGGCCGGGGCAGCATGTGGGGCTGCGCGGGGGACAGGCGCCCGGCCCCCTCTCAGCCCAGGCTTTGCAGCCACAGGAGGGGCTGGCCCGGACAGGAGATGCTCACAGCATCCATGCCCGGGTAGGCCCTGACCCTTGGGAAGCCCCGGCTCCACCTGCCCAGGAGTCAGCCCCCCATCCCTGGGACCCCGGACTCCTCTTCCCGCTGTGACGGGGAGGCCTGGGGACCCAGCCCCCGCCTCGGGGCGGGGAAGGGGACTCACCACCTAGGACAGCAGATTCACACAGGTCACTGTGGAGAAGAGACGGAGGGGAGGGGGCGGTTCCCAGGAAGGAGGCCCCCGGCCCCCGGCCNGCGCCCTGGGCTTCTCCTGCCCCCTCCCTGTGGGGCTGGAGCCGGAGGCTGCAGCGGGAGCTCACTGTAGAGCTTCAGCACGCTGCTGGGCTTCCCGCCTCTGCGCAGGACGGTGCTCATGATGGCGTAGCTCTTGTAGTCCGTGGCCACGACGAGGACCTCTTTGCTTCCTTGGGACAAACCAAGCACGGGACTCCGAGGCTGTGGGGAGGGGGAGGCCCCCCGTGGGCCATGCCCCCACCTCGGGAAGCACACACACAGGTGCCGCTCACACGTGGGGCCACAGCAGGCCTTCTGGACTCCCCGGGGGAGCTTCCTGAAGAGGGTGGGCAGGGAGCCCCACCGGCCAGGACGGAGGCCACCTGGTCATCTCATCAGAGGCTGCAGAGAGGAGGTGCGGGCGGCCCAGGCCGGGCACCGGGCCGCTTCCGTGCAGGCTGGGCAGTGAGCTCAGGCCGAGGGCTCTGGGCCACCACGTCCCCACGGGAAGACCCTCAGGGCCAGGGTGGCTGAGCAAGGGCCCCGTGCAGTGGGACCAAGCGTCCCCACCAGCTCCCAGCCGCGCGGAGGGCGGGGCCGAGGATTCCAGGGTGAGTGGGCGTCGGGGCAGGGAGTGAGGAAGGGGCGATTGTGGACAGCATTCCTCACCAGGGTCTAAAGGGAGCCTGAACTTCCCGGGGGCGTCCCCCTTCACGGCATGGCTCTTCTCCTTCACGCACAGGTTCATGCTGGAGAGGGCAGACACTTTCAGCCCACGCTCACCCACCGCCACCACGCCTTGCTCTGGACAAGGGGCAGCTCTGAGACCACCAGGGAGCCCCCGACCAGCGGGTCCCTGCCCAGCTCCACGTCCAGGCACCGGCCACCTCAGGAAGCCACCTTAGAGGACGGAAGCCCTGTCCCNTCAGCCCACGCTCACCCACCGCCACCACGCCTTGCTCTGGACAAGGGGCAGCTCTGAGACCACCAGGGAGCCCCCGACCAGCGGGTCCCTGCCCAGCTCCACGTCCAGGCACCGGCCACCTCAGGAAGCCACCTTAGAGGACGGAAGCCCTGTCCCTCCGCCCTGGCCTGGGGGCCCTGGCACCCTCCTCCCCCCACCCCATCCTCGTCCCGCCAGGGGAGCCGCGTGACACCCTTAAGGCCAGCGCCACTCACTGGTCAGACACGGAGGTCAGGCCAAAGTGGGGCCCGTCCGGTTCCACTATCACGGCCCCCACCTTCCGCCCTGGGGATGAGCTCTGGTGCTCCAGGTTGGAGGCCAAGCCAATCTCATACCACATACCTGAAAACTGGGGGGAGAGCAAGCTGGAGGGGGACAGCCTTGGGGGGGGTGCCCGCCGCTGGGGTCAGGGCCCCCCCAGCCCAGCAGGACAGGGATCTGGGGAATTCCTGGGCCCTGCATGCCTGGAGCTGGCAGAGGCACCAGAGGGAGCGTGTCCCCAGGGGTCTCCAGGGTCCCTCCGGCTGGCCCATGCCGGGCGCCCTGACGCACCTGGGTCACGTTGAAGTCCTGGAGGCCCAAGTCCTCCTTGCCAGCCACCAGCATCATGAGGCGCCCCAGCAGGGCCGCAAGCAAGTGGCCCCTCATGTCTGGTCGGCAGGGGCTGGGGCCAGCTCCCCAAAGCCACAGGACACGCACCTCGGGCCCAGCCTGGGCTTATATCCGCCCGTGGGTGTCGGCAAAGGCACAGGCTGGCTTCATTAAGCAGACCGCCTGCCCGTCGGCCGGACCAGGCCTGAGGGGCCTCCACCCCCAGACCTTGATGTTGCCCAGGCCACTCGGCTGGCCAGTCAGCTGCCCCGTAGGCTGGGCCTCAGGCCCCGGGGTGGGCAGTGCCCAGAGCCCCCAGGCCACCCGCGGGAGGCTGGAGGGCAGCGTGGGGCTCCATGGTGAGGGGGCAGGGCAGGAGGCGGCATGTCCTGCACTTCGGGGACATATGCGCGGGGGGCGGATGGCGGTCAGGGCCCCTCACGGCACCGCTGCCCATGAGGCTCCAGCAGCCCTCAGCAGCACCCAGGGTGGCCCCAGGCCCTGGCACCTGGCCTGGCTGGGAGCCCAGGCGACCTCGGGACGTGGGTGTGTGCCCTCGGGGGCCCGCCAGCTGCATAGGCAGGGGCCCAGGTCAACGGGGCGAGACCAAGGACACCGGCACCCAGGCGCTGCTGACTCTGTAGCCCACCGGCCGTGGGCAGCGAGGCGTGAGCCGGGACGTCCTGACCCCGCCGGCCCTGCAGGCCGATCAGCAGCCCCCGAGGTGGTTCCCCTGGCCCTTCACCCACGGAACCGTCCCCTGTGGCGGGGACAGCGTCTCTCTGTCCCATGGAACCGTTCCCCGAGGAGGGACAGCGTCTCTCCACCTCACGGGCCAAGAGCTTCATGAGCAGGGGTGGAGGCCCCTGTCCAGGTCCACCCGACAGGTGTCCCTTCACCCCAGCTGCCCTCCCGGCCCTTGACTGCACCCCACTTCCAAGTGCCAGCCGTCTTCCCGCTGGTGGTGGCTGACAGCAGGGAGCGGCAGGGACAAAGACGGAAAGGAGGCAGAAGACGAGGGCGGGGAGACGGCGGGGGGAGAGACGCCCGCGGAGTGCCAAAGGGACGGGGGTCCCAGCTCCCTGGGGAGCAGAGTGCCTGGGCCCCGCAGACAGAGCAGGGCCTCGTGGTCTCAGCTCAGCCTGCCGCTCACGGCAGAGGCTCCAGGGCTGAACGTGTGTTGACCCCACCAGCCCCGCTGGAAAGACGGGACCATGGGTTTGGCTGTAGAGTTTATTCAGGCGGAGCAGCTGCAGGTGGCCCCCCAGGGAGGCTGGGTGGGCGGGGCTCNTCACCGTGCCGGCCCGCCAGGTACAGCCCCATGTCTATGGTCAGCTCCCGGAACTTCAGGAACCCGGGCTCACACTCGCCGCCCAGGCTCCGAGCTGTGGGGGCATGAGGGCCTGAGCCAGGGGCTCCCCGGGGGCCACGGTGGTCCAGCCCCCACCCCGGGGTGGCTTACTGAAATACTTGAACACATAGAATTCATTGTTCTGCCATTGGAGAGACACACGCAGGATGGCGTATTGCTCATAGTCCGTGTCCATCACGTGGATCTCCCGGCGGCCTGTGTGGACAGGTGGGAGGGGCAGGCCTGGGTGGACGGGCACCCCTCGGGGCGGGTTGGCCTGGGAGGTCAGGGTCGATAGGGCCTGACTCCATCCTCCCCCACCTAGCCGGGACCCTCTCGGGGCGCCGGGACCCTCTTGGGGATGCCGGGACCCTCTCGGGGCGCCGGGACCCTCTCGGGGCACAGGGACCCTCTCGGGGCACCGGGACCCTCTCGGGGCGCCGGGACCCTCTCGGGGGGACTAGAGCAGGCCTGGTAGGATGCCCGGCCCACTGGGGGGACGCAGGGCCTGGGGCATGGGGAGGGGCGCAGGGAACAGCATGAGGAACAGACAGGCAAGCGGAACTGGCGGGGAAGGAGCTGCTGCCCACGGAAGCAGCTCTTACCAGGAAACACAAATTTCCCCAGGACGTTCATGCCTGAGCTCACCATCTCTTCAGTCTGACAGCTTCCTGAGCTGAAAGGCAGCAGAGCGGTCACTAAGAAAATGCTGCTGCGTGCCCTCCCGGGGCCCACTCCCGGCAAGGGGGCAGACATGCTGTCCCCAGGAGCGCCTGGGGTAGGGGGCCCGTGCCCTTCTGAGAGCCACCCGCCGGCAAGTCCTCCTCCGTCCTCCTAAACCCACGGGGCCTCATCAAGATGCCCTGCTTCATCTGGGAGAGGACACAGCTTTGGGGCCTGGGGTCCGGTCTCAGGGGAGGACCCCGGGAGGACTGGTGCACCCAGGGGAAAGTGGTGTCCGCGCCCCATGCCCGGGGCTGCAGCCCCCTGACACACACGCCTGACCCCCACACTCCAGGGGGCCGGGCCGCTTACTTGTTGTAGGCGACCGTCACAGTCAGCGTCTGCCCACTCAAGGTCAGGAACAAGGCCTCCAGCCTCCTCGGGGTCTTCAGTGCCAAGTTTTCTCTGGAGGCCACACCAGCTTCCCACCAGAATCCTGCCATCTAGAGAAGGGACCGGAGCCAAGCCCCTTTGGGCAGCCGAACCCTGGGTCCCCACGCGGGCCTGTCTGCAGCTGCCACAGGGCTGGTGCCCTGTCTCCAAGGAGACCTGGCCTTGGGATGCCTGCCCCTGAGCAGAGGCAGCCACGGTCAGAGCCCGAGAGACGGGCAGGGAGCGGGCCAGCTGGACGTGAAGGCCCCCCGAGGAGGGTGGCCAGCAGCCCTGCCCCGTGGGGGAGGCCTGGCTCTGCACGGCCATGCTGGAGGACCTAGCAGCCGCCTCAGAAATCACCCCTGGGGCCCGGACCTTCCCTCTGAAGCTTTTTTTGTATTTTTTTCAGTTCTACCAGTTTATTGCTATCAACCCATCACCCTCCACCCTCATGCACACATGCTCGGTCATGTGACCCCATGGACTGCAGCCCGCCAGGCTCCTCTGTCCATGGACTTTTCCAGGCAAGAATACTGGAGTGGGTTGCCATTTCCTTCTCCACCCTCTGAAGCTTTTAAAAATTGATCATTTTTTGCAAGAGAAGCAAACCTGTGTCCGACACCAGCTGTTTCTGAGCCTGCTGGCCCAGGCCGGGAAAAGAAGGAACTCAGACAAAGAAGCCTCCAGACGGAGACCGAATGCCCCCGCAGAGGTCCCTGCCCCGGGAAGGCCTCCTCCTCTGCTCCCACTGCCTGCGGGGTCAGAGGTCAGAGCAGGAAGCCCGCCAACCCAGGAGCAGGAGACGGCAACCCTGAGGCCCACACCCCGGAGACCCCCTCAGGGGAGTGGCCAGCCAGGCTGAGGACACGGTCACCCAGAGGAGGCCCCAGGGGAGGGGGCCGCCCCTGCTGGCCCTGGGTACTTGCTGTATCCCCACCGGCCAGGAGCGAGGACCCCAGGCTGGGCTGAGCTCACACCCAGGGGGTCCTGGGGCCCCCGTGCGGTTGCCCCAGCTTAGCCGTGGGAGAGGAGAGCTGGAGGAGCTGGCCCCTCAGGGCCCTCCCGGCCCAGGACCGCCGCCCTGAGGAAGACCAGCACCTTCTGCAGGTCCAGGCCCTGTGGGGTCATCTGCACCTGGGCCAGCGCGAGGCCCAGGAGGGTGCTCAGCAGCCCGGCCCTCATTGAGCATCTGCTCCGCGCCCTGAGCCCTGGGCAGGGTTATAGCAGGATGGAGGGTGGGTGGGGGTGCAACCCCCTGAGAGAAGCGCGGTGAACTTGGCCTCCAGCCACTCAGGGGCATGCATCCGGGCCCCAGGACGCCCACAGCCCTGGAGCAGGGTGACCTGGACCAGAGCAGCCCGTGCCACCCCCTCCCGGTCTAGGGCCTGCCTGGGGGCCTGAGCAGGGCAGACCCCCCCACCCCCAAGCAGGGCTGCCAGGACCACGTCTCCCCCCGAGGAGGGGCTGCTAGGACGGATTTGCCAAGCCCAGGCCCGCACACACAGCCAGACTCCCCTCCCAGGCCTCACAGCAGTCTTCAAGCTCTTTCTTTTTTTGTTGTTTCAATTTTATTTTTATTTTCCTATTTTTTACTTTCCAGTACTATACTGGTTTTGCCACACACTGATAAGAATCCACCACGGGTGACATGAGCTCCCAAACCTGAGCTCCCCCCACCTTCAAGCTCTTTCTGGTGGGTCTCGGCACAAGTGGGTGAACGCCCCACAGACCTGGACCACAGAGGCAGGTGAGGGCCGCTTCTGGGTAGCAGGAGTGTTGGAGGGACTGTGGGGCGTGGGTGGGAGAGGTCGTTGCCTGCAGAGGGGGCCTCAGGAGAGAGACAGAGGCTCCGCGGGAGGCTGCGCCGGGGCTGCCTGGGCCCCTACCCCTCCACGGACACCAGGCAGCGGCCGGCGACCGCCCCGCTTCCTGTGCAGGCAGCTTCTCCCCCCGATGAGGCCTTTGCCGCCCTGACAGCTGCCCGCACACCCACCCTGCATGGCCGGGCGGGGCCAGCCTCGGGGACCCCTGTCCTGCTTGCGCTCCATGAGCTGGGGGCGGCTGGTGTCCACCCCTCCCCACCGTGCCCAGGCCCCCGAGCCCGGGACCAGGTCAGGGTAAAGCAGGGCGGGGGAAAGGCAGAGCCGGCTACCTGGGCACCAGGGCCTCCAGCTGCGCTGCCCGAGGACGCCACCCTCCTGTCCCCCCGCCGTCAGGACGGCGAGCAGAGCCCGGGAGGGTCCCAGGGCACCAACACAGCCGCAACCCAGGTCGCAGCCCTGGCCTCTGGCCGATGCGGGCGGCCTCTCCACCTCCAAGGCCACAGAGGCTCACACAGGCCCGGCCAGCTAAAGGGGAGGCCCACTCACCCGAGGCAGGGGGATGCCCCCTTGACCCTGCAGCCAAGCTGTGGGTCACA
>SJYV01045096.1:0-10008 GCA_006410875.1 Neotragus pygmaeus
CTGGGGAGCCGGCGGGGATGGGAGGGAATGTCTTTGTTCCAGCCCAGGTGTGTTCCAAGCCTGTGGTTCCCAGTGAGGGCAGCGGGGAGTCCTAGCACCCAGGGTCCTCTTAGGGCTCATAGTTTCAGAAAGTCCATGTGGCTTTCTAGTTTGCCCACATGTGAGTCCTCGGAAGGGGAACAGAAACACTTCACTTTAATTTGTATACTTCCACACCACTGTTCCCAGCTGAGTTGATGGGAACTCCCAGAGCTGCTTTCATTGCCTCCAGTTTGCGTCATTACTGACTGTCCAAAGTTCTGATCGTCCCTGGCTGGCCATTTAATCCTTCAGGGTTTGCAAAGTTTATGGTCTGTTGAGAAAGGAAAGAAGTCAAGGCCATAGTTGTGATCATGTTTTCCCATTGCCCTTGAGGGCGAGCGGCGTCTGAGGGTGTTGGGACTGGGCCCAGGAGCCCTCGGGGTTGGGTCTAGCCTGGCTCAGGGGAAATGAAAGAGATTGACTTTGCTGGGATTGGCATGGCACCTCCACATGGTAAGTTGGAAAGCAGTCCAAGGTCTAAACCAGGTGGTCGGCCTGGTGTCAGGGCTTCGAATTCTCTCCCTGGGGGATTGCCCTCCTTCCCATCATGCCATCACCTCTCCTGAGTGGAATCCGCTGCTTCCTGTGACACACCTGCCTCCTCTCTCTCTTCCTGCCCCACTGGCCTGGCTGCTGATGAAGACGCCGCCTGGGTTTTCTTGTGAAGACTCAGTTATGACAGGTTCCTTTTTCCCACTCCTCACACCGGGAACTAATACCTGTCTGGCATTCATAGCACACAAGTCTTGTATTCTTTTAAAACCCAAACCACCTATTTATAGACCCAGACACAATTATCTTGTTAGCGTTTGACTGTGGGTGAGTTCCTATGATGGTAGCACTTCTATTCTCCAAATGATCGGTGGACCCCAGATTCTGGGACTGCTTGAGAATTAATCTGCTTCTTTAAAGGTTAGAAATACTAAGTCTACCCCATACTTACTCCTTATTTCTCCTGATGGGAAGAATTAATCAGGTAGGGAGACATGGATGTGAATTTCAACTTCTGTGGTTGCCAGCTGCCTGACATGGGGTAAGTTACTTAATTTCTATTTTGGGTTTTTTTTTTTTTTTTTAATCTGTAAAAATGTGGGTATTTGGCTTACCTCTAGAAGCTTTGGGGAGGGTTAAAAAGTAATGAAATAATAGCCACTAGTTTGTAAAAATATTGCTTATTTTCTTTTTTTGCTTTCTAGCTTTCCTTAGGTCAGAAACACGGTCTTTTCCTCTGTGACCATGGTGCTTTTCACCCCCAAAGCAGGCACTGACTAGGTTTTTTCCCTAGGTTTCAGTGATAGTTCTGGGTCTCTCGGCTTGTAAGACAGTTATCTCCAGTTTTCTCAGTGTTCATCTGTGCCTAGAAGCTTGGTAACATCTAGGTTAGGCTGATGTTCTCCTCCTTTAAAAAAATCTAGCTTTTCCCCCTATACCCTTCCTTTACGTTTGTCATTCCAGGTTGCTGGAAGTAATAAGTATAGTGTGATAATTGTAACAACTTAATTTCAGATCATTTTTAAATTTCTTCTCACATCAAATGTGGCATTATCCCCATTTTAGAGTTAAGGAAATCAAGTCTCTGTGAGGAAAAAGATTTACACTCTCTTCTGCTGATAACTTGCTGTGAGGAAGTCACTCAGAAGCACAAAATAAAACACAGATTGTTAAAGCTGCCAGAGGCTTTAGAGATCATCTAACCCAGCTCTGAGGAATAGAAAATTTAATGGAAAATTTGGGATTTGCAATTAGCATGTTAAAAAGGTCGAAAGGAACAGGTGAGATAAATTTTTAAAAAGTTTGTCTCAGGGACTTCCCTGGTGGTTCAGTGGCTAAGACTGCATTGCCAGTGCAGGGGGCCCGGGTTTGATCGCTGGTTGGGGAACTAGAGGTCACATGCTGCAACTAAAGCTCTCACATGCCACAGCTGAGACCTGGTGCAGCCAAATAAAGAGCAGTGTATCACAATATATCTAAAATGTTATTGCAACATAAGAGCAATATAAAATCAGTAATGAGATATTTTATATTCTTTCTGGTACCGTTTGCAACATTGTGTGTGTGTTTTACTCTTCCAGCACAGTTCAGATTAGACACATTTCAAGTGTTCTGGCCGCATATGGCTAGTGGTTTACCTTATTGGTTAGTATACAGGTGGCCTAACCATTTAATTTTGCAGATTAGGACACCCAGGCTCAGAATTATGATTAACTCATAAGTGGTAAGAATAAAACAAGTCTGCATCCTGAACTCCTTTCAACTCTACTGTCTGTACGCAACTGTTATGAAGACCTGGCTTCTGCTGTAACTTTACATCTTGCCTCTTCTACTCTAGTTTGGTTTTAGAGAAGGCTCCCACTGTTAACACCCCACTCCAGTGCTCTTGCCTGGAAAATCCCATGGATGGAGGAGCCTGGTAGGCTGCCATGGGGTCGCGAAGAGTCGGACACGACTGAGCGACTTCCCTTTCACTTTTCATTTTCATGCACTGGAGAAGGAAATAAGACAGTGCGTGCTTGTCCGCAAAGTAATACTGTAGTCTAGCCCATAGCAGGTGGATCTTTGTGATGCTTGAGCATGCCGTTGCTCTTGGGGAAGTGGGAGCCTTGTAGATATCTTCTCAGTGGAATGGGGTCAGTGCTGCTTAGAACTTCCCTCACTTAACCCTGTAAACTTGGACTTGATTCTTCTGACAAAAAAAAAAAAAAAAAAAAATCCCTGGAAATCTAAGCAGCGCACTTGGCAAATGGCACTGGTGAGCCAAGTGGGCAGTGCCAATAGGGCAATTTTCAGTCAGGTCCCACGGTGGCAAGCTGGCTGTAAAGCAGTTGAGGATGACATGAATGATGTCTCTTGAAGCTAAGACTGAGCATCCTTAATGGAAAACAAGGTCAGTTACCTGCCTGGATGATGACTTGGAGAGCCTTTTTTTTAAAGGAGGAGAGGAGCCCTTTATTAATCACATTTGGCATGCTGCGTGTGATTCGTTTGCTCGTTGTCACAAGCCAGCTCAGCTCCACTTTCAGCAGTTGATCTCCAAATGGAGACAATCTTTGTATGTCTACCAGCTTCCAGAAAACGCCAGTGGGAAATCTTATTTACAGTGATGATGGTTATGTTACGATTATTGACAACCATTATTATAAACATCATTATTATTTAGTGTTAATCAACAATAGCATGAAAGGTGCTCTAAAGAACGCAGAATTAGACCCTGTCCTTGCAAATGGGCTCATAAGAAAGAAATGACAGGAAGAGACACGTAGCCTGGGCTAGCTAGGAAAAATACATTCTAGGGAAATACAGCTGACAGAATAGCTCCAAAAGTTATAATTTTGAGGGCTTTGGTGGAGTTCTGTATGGCACCTTGAACACGGATTAGAGAAAGAGAAAGTAGAATTTCCCAGCAAAAGAAAGTCAGTTTCAGCCTAGTTTTACTGTTAGACCAAGTTGTAAAGAACAAATACAAAGGAAAAGTTGGATGTGTTTTGTTTCATTGGCGTGCAGGTTTATTTTTATGATCCATTTTTATTATATACTATTTGCATTTTTTAATGACTTTGAATATCATCAGAGTCATTATGGACCCGCCCATGATATGGAAGAGAAATAGGATCTAGTGGAAACAGCATTTGTTTCTGGGACAGAAGCTTCTGTTTCATTTATCTTGATTTCAGATACAACAGGTAACTTTTCAGCTTCAGATTCCTTATATATAAAATAGGATACTAGTAACTACATGATGGGCATCCCCAGTGACTCAGCAGTAAAAAATCTGCCTGCAGTGCAGGAGACGCAGGAAACATGGGTTCGATTCCTGTGTTGGGAAGATCCCTTGGAGTAGGGCATGGCAACCATTTTGGTATTTTGCTTGGGGAATCCCATGGACAGAGAAGTCTGGTGGGCTACAGCCCATGGATTCTCAGAGTCGGACACGACTGAAGCAACTTAGCATGTATGCATAGCATTTTGAGAATTCAGATGTTATTATTTCTACCTATTCTACTTTGATTTTGTTTATCTACTAATTCTGATTTTAGTTCTTCTGTTACTCAACTTCTCTTAAAAAATTATTATTATTATCTAGGAGGAAACTGGGCTTCCCTGATGGCTCAGTGGGTAAAGACTCCGCCTGAAATGCAGGAGACACAGGAGATGCAGCTTTGATCCTTGGGTTAGGAAGATCCCCTGGAGGAGGAAATGGTAACCCACTCCAGTATTCTTGTCTGAAAAGGCCCATGGACAGAGGAGCCTGGTAGGCTAGAGTCCAGAGGGTTGCAAAGAGTGGGACCATGACTGAGCCACCAAGTATGCAGGAGGAACCTTCGGCTCAGAGAATTTAGTAACTTGGTTAAGGTCATACATGTAACGAGTGGCATAGCTGGGATATAAGACTGGGCCTCCTGTCTTGAATAAATGACTTATTTTCAGCTGTGTTCATTGCAGTCCTGGGTATTCAAGGAAGAAGCATACTCAGGACACATTGTTTGAGATAGGAGTTCTCAGTGGTCTTTGTTTTGTTTCATAAATTGCTCAGCACTAGTAATATTTCTTTGGAGTGATGGTTATTACAGTTAAATTTTTTTTTTCTTTCTTTGTCTTTGTTGCAGTTAAAAACTTTGGAAACATGATTTCAAGTCATGTCAACTCTCTGTATTACCAGTTATCTCACTTCTTAATCTAGGGTGGGTTTACATGGCCCCTGAGGGCATACTGGGAAGAACCTCCTCTGCCCCTGTTTTGCTGAGTTGATGATTATCTGAAAGGCTGTTCATCTTCTGAGAAAGTAGATAAAGGTTGATGGTTGGAAAATACAACATAGTTCTTTATGGCCTGGAACTATCATAATGGAGCTTTTGGCATGGCACAGAGATAATTGTCTACCATACTCCCAAATTTGTTGGCCTGAAAACAAGAATTTCCCAATTCTGTATATGGCCTTCAGAGGACCATCATGGCTTTCCTGAAGGTTCTGTGTTAAAGAATCTGTCTACCATGCAGGTTCTATCCCTGGGTCGGGAAGATCCTCTGGAGTGGGAAATGACAACCCACTCTCTTGCCTGAAGAATCCCATGGGCAGAAGAGCCTGGTTGGCTGCAGTCCATGGGGTCGCAAAGAGTCAGACCCCACTGCAAGAATGAGCACGCCACAGTAAAGAGAATCGTGACATCCGTTTGGATGCCCCCTGCTAGGAGCCTTCTAAAGTTGTGACCTTGCTATGGACTTTTCCTCTACGAATTCCTTAAGTTTCTATATTTTAGGACTTTACTGTTAAGAATGGATTTTTTTATGGCCTTTTTGGGGAGTCTAGTGGCCATGTGGTACCTCAGAAGAGTTTGTAGCTTATAACTCTGGGCCCTCAAGAAGCCTTGGCCTTTAAAGAAATTGATCTGAATTGTTGCCAGATTTTTCTGTAGAGTTCCCAGTTCCTGGGCTTCTGGTTTTTGTTTGTTTGAGCTGACTACTGAAATAAGAATATGTTTCCCTTTTTGTCTCTTTTCTGTTTTTTCTTTTTTCCTCCCTTCCTACAGGTTGGTAGAGTCTCCAGCTGGTGAATTTCAGACTAGAGTTAGATGGGGACAGAGGCATGTGGTCGAAAGCCTAAGTCATTGTCTTCACTGTGGCTTCTTCAGATATTTCTCCACTTGAGCCTACCCAGATGCCTACCATACCCTCTTAGCGCTGAAAGAGACTTCTTTTGGAGGTGAACTAGTTTAATTCCTAGTTTTCTGATAACCAAACTAATGTCAAAGTGGAAGCGAAGTCTTTAGCATATGGTAAAGACCTTGAAGAACCAGACCGCAGTTGGTTTTGTCATCAGTTTTCTACGCAATAGGTTCTGCCCTTCCCAGTTCTGCCTCTGCCCCTTTTATTCTTCTTGACTTTTCGAAGGGCTTCCTGGGCAGCCACATTTTTCATAAAGAGTCTAAAATAGCTTGACATTTGTATAGTACCTTAGAGTTTACAGCACATTTCATTTATATGATCAGATTTGACCTTTAAAACCACCTGGAGGAAGGAAGGAGAGGTATCATTATCCTCCTTTCACCTAAAAAGAAATGGAGGCTCAAAAAGGTAAAGTGACTTGCCCTACATTATGCAACAGGTATGTGGCAGGACTTGAATTTGAATCCTGGTCTGTGTCGTTATCAGTTTCTCCCTGCTGATAGACCAAACCATGTTTCTTTACACCAGACTCAATTTTCATCTCTTTTTCCTCCTGATTTTTCATCAGAGTCAGCCATCCTAATCAATATGATTTCTTTTTAGCCCTTCCCATGTCTTCCGACAGATCTCGTGTCCAATCCCATTCTTCTACCCATTCCTTGCTCACCTCTGCTGGTATTGCCATTTGCTTCTCCAACATGAACTCTAGTTTTCCCTAAATTGTGTAATTCTTTCCTGATTCTGAATTTGATCCTAGTCTCTACTGCTTGATCACTTCTCCCTTTTTTCTCTTTTGTCTTTCTTTAGGCAAGTCTGGAACTCCTGGCAAATAGTTAGCTCATCATTATTATTTTTTACAGTAATCTCTTGTGAATATTTTGGCAGTGGCCTCTTCTTAATTGCAGTCCTCTCTGGGGGAGGGTTAATAGTTCAAACCCATCATTTTTCTTTCGAGGGTTGAGACTTACAGAAGTTGCCTAGAGTGAGACTGTCCTTCAGCATTGGGGGAGGGGCTCAGGCCTGGGATGGGGATGACTGGGAATCCGGTTGGGATACTGGTTATCGTCAGGACATGTGTTTTTTCTTGCCCCACTGTAGAAAAATTGCTTGGGGAAGCATAGACTCGGTGGGTTGCCCCCTTCTGAAAGCCTACTGAGGAAGTTAAGAGTGGAAATAGCCTGATGTGTGTCCTTTTTCATTTTTTTTCCCTATTGGTTTGTTAAGAGCAGGCTTTGTACAAACTCCCTCCCCGCCAATNGGGCCTCAGCTCCGAAACAACTGTCACATTAGAAGCAAGCCCTTGCACCACAATGAAGAGGAGCTCCTGCACGCTGAGACTAGAGGAAGCCTGAGCAAAGATCCAGCACAGCCAAAAATTAATAAATGCATATATGCACACATACACTTTTAAAAAAAAATCCAAAGTTGAATTATCATCTGCATGGTTTTTAGCAACTCTAAAAAATATGTATTTCACTTTCCTTAAGCACACAAGCTAAACTATTTTCATCCACAAGAAGATGGAACCACAACGTTCAAAATGAAAGTGCAAGTCAGACTATCTTCAGAAGAAAACATGCCCAGAGATACTTTTTTTAAGAGTAAAATGTTCAAGTCTAAGAAAAGTTTACTGAAAATATGATAGGGTTTCTAAGCTTTTTTAGACCCCAAAAGATCATAACTACAGATTCATCCTCACGGATCTGTTTAACAGAACTATATTAAAGACCTAATATGTGAGCAGGGTTATAGTCACAGTGAGTGAGCACATGATAGGATAAGCAACAAATAATTACAAAGGAACAAGAAACAGAAAATAAAACAGCAAATCAGAAGATAATGAATGTAAAGTGAAGCAATTAAAGACCAGAAGAAAGAATTGATTTCTATCACAATACCAGAAACCTCAGTGACCTCTGGTATCAACTCAACCTGAAGGGCTTCTCCAGGACCTAAACACTTCCAAAGACCTCTGAACAGTGTGGTCCTTCAACAACAAAAGAAATGGGAACACTGAGAGAATCAGGACATCGGTGATGCTGATCATCCCCGATTTTAGAGTTGAGTCTCTAGTCCTCCCAAAACCAAAATAACTTTCTCTAAGCGTCTGGAAGAGAAGTTTTCAAAGGAAAACACCTCTCACAGCCCCAGCTGAGATTTAAGGGCTAGCAAGCACACCTGAAGAAATAATATCATCATGTCCTGAATACTTCTAACAGTTCACTCTGCATTCTCATTAAAATGATCTTCCCACTGCAAGGCTGCTTCTGAGAGTCACGACACAGCTCTGTGGACTGGGAAGACCAGTAGGCTACAGGCGTCCTACTTCTTCTACAGCTCCAAAAGCAGTTATTAAAGGGCAGAATGGATGCTTGCAAGACCCTCATTTTCATCCTTGCTGTTGTTCAGTTGCCAAGTTGTGTCTGACTCCTTGCGACCCCATGGACTGCAGCACCCCAGGCTCCTCTGTCCTCCACTCTCTCTCAGAGTTTGCTCAAACTTGTGTCCATCAAGTCGCTGATGCCATCCAACCATCTCATCCTCTGTCATCCCCTTCTCCTCCTGCCCTCCATCTTTCCCAGCATCAGGGAAAGATGAGGGAAATGAGTTGGCTCTTCACATCAAAGGATTAGAGCTTCAGCACCAGTCCTTCCAATGATTACTCAGGNTGCCATCCAACCATCTCATCCTCTGTCATCCCCTTCTCCTCCTGCCCTCCATCTTTCCCAGCATCAGGGAAAGATGAGGGAAATGAGTTGGCTCTTCACATCAAAGGATTAGAGCTTCAGCACCAGTCCTTCCAATGATTACTCAGGGTTGATTTTGCTTAGGATTGACTGGTTTGATCACCTCGCTGACTAAGAGACTTTCATCCTTGGGTACAAGCAATTTAAAAGAACTGTCAGAAATGCCTGGTGACAATACTCTAGCCTGGCTCTTTTTTTCTTGTAGCAGTTTAGAAGAAGTGATATTATAATGGAAAACATACTAAATTTAGAGCTGGAATGACCCCATCCAATCTCAGTTGTACGATCAAGGCAAGTCATTTAACCTGCCAAGGGCTCAGTTTCCTCATCTATAAACCGGGGATCACAACAGAAACCACCTCCTCCTACAGTCCCTGTGATGATAAATAAGATTGATTACTGAAATGCTTTATAGTTTCCAAAGCAATTGCATAGACATACTCATGGTGAAGTTTCCCAGGGGGCCAACCAAATAAAAATATACACTGGAATAATTCCCCCTATTCATGGCTATTTCAAATTCACACTTTTGAAGCCAGAGCAAAATTTAAGATATAACTTATAAACTAGTTAGGAAGGAAGGAAAACATGCACATCTCTTTCAGTCCACCCTTAGCTTCTGTTTGTGAGCAAGTGGCTAGCCCAGGTAAGAAGCTCTCCCAGAACCAAAATAATTAAAAGTTCCTGATGCTCTGGAGCCTAGAGGGACAGCCTCCCAGCTCTCCTTGGTGCCTCTACAGAATATGCTAATTATTTTACAGGCTGCCATTCTCACAGACACTAGTTTCCCTGCCAATTTGTCAGCAGATTGCTGCCTGATGAGCAGTTAATTGGTCCTTGAGAGAGCCAGGTAGAGTGGGTTGAAAGTTTCTTTCCAAAGATGTCTTTCATTTTTGCTCACCTCATCCATAAAACTGTCGCTTTCACTTTTAAGGGCTAGTTCCCAGTGGCTGCATGCCTTTGAAACACACAAACAAAACAAAGATCGGGAAAGATTTTGGCTGCAACTTTGGCTCAGGGAGGAGGGGGTCAGGGGCACAGCCACGGGGACTTCAGGAGCGACTGGACCACTTGCCAGCTCTGTGCCCTGGGCAGTCAGCCCATCTCGAAGCTTCTGTATTGGCAACTGCAAAATGGGATGATCTGTGCCCACCACCTCCCTGAATGTTGTGAGCTAGAGGAGTAAGTGTACATAACACACTCATTCAGGGAAATAGAACCCACTAAGTGCTTAATAATTGTTACTGTTATGGAAATGAAAAATACAATAAACTTGGCAACAGCTAAGCCTACCAAATAATCTAATAGTAATTGTTTTTGTTCCATGAGCTAAGCTATTTGTAGGGCTTCCCTGGTGGCTCAAACTGTAAAGAATCCACCTGTAATGTGGGAGTGAAAGTGAAAAGTAAAAGTCGCTCAGTCATGTCTGACTCTTTGCAACCCTATGGATTGTACAGTCCATGGAATTCTCCAGGCCAGGATACTGGAGTGGGTAGCCTTTCCCTTCTCCAGGGGATCT
>SJYV01045098.1:0-46508 GCA_006410875.1 Neotragus pygmaeus
GACTGTTGTAAACCTAACAACAATATGGCCTTTACAGAAGCTATTCTGCTGCTCTGGTGTATTTACTGGTACAGAGCAGTGCTGTCACAAGGATTTACTTTGTGCTAATTCCTTTCTTTGAAATTTATGTTAGAGTTAGTATTCCTTTATACAGTAAAGCTAACAGTACATTTTCACTGTATTGCCTCAGGACTATGATAATTCTCTAACTAATAATTGAAATATTACCTGTAGGAAACTTGGTCATAAAAATTTTTTTGAGAAAATCCAAACTCCAGGTGACTTCTCTTTGCTTACATTCTCCCTAAATATATACCAAAGACCTCCCTTGACCTTTGACCACCTGAAAGAAGGGGAAAACAATTTTAGTCCAAATGTTAATTCATGATGAATGGATGATCTGTTTTGGCAGTAACTGGAAATGAGTTGCTCCATATTACTCATATCAGGGTAATTCTGAAGCACTGAGGTGGTGGACAATTCTCCAAGGAGATAAAACAACATTTGTTAAACTTGGTGATCTGTTTTCTTTGGAAGAAATGTGGCCTGGAACTCATAAGAACTAACTTGTGTGCAAAGATAAATGTGGACAGTTGGTCTATCACCTGATAAAAACAAATCTGGAAGACTGATGTTGGGTAGGTCTGACAGATACATAGGTGGATTTACGTTAGTGAAAACAAAGTAAATGGAACTTTGTTTCATGTAAAGTTGAAGGGAAAGCAGCTTGAACCACAGAGGAAATATTTAACCACTACATAAAAATGACACTTGCTGGGGAATTAAATAGCTTCTCTCCTGTACCACCTGAGTAATTTGACCGTGAGTTCATAGACAGGGTGGACAGTGTGACAAGAAGGATTATGCAGTTTTAAAATGAAATCATTCTCACCAAGTCATCTAGCTGTTGATACCCGTGAACGTACAACCTGCCAGCAGAAAAGAAAGGCTTTGAGCCCTTGATATGTCAAAGGGACCACTGCTTGCTACATGAAGGTTCGTCAATTGCATTAGATGCTTTGTATTTTGAAGGGTCATTTTTGCCAGAATTAATGCATATTCCCAACAGAAGGGTGCCTTCTCTGATATCTCTATAGCATCATTATCTAAGTGCTTACAGAAAACATTGATCTGTGAACATGATATAGAACAACATTAATTCAGACCAAAGGTCATATTTTATACAAAATACTTCATGCACTGGGCTTAGAAATTACTAATCATTCTATACGCCTTATCAATGAGAAACAACCAGACTGATAGAAGAGTCTCAGGCACATGTAAGTTTTAGGGCAAACCTCTTAGATAGATCAGTGCTGCCTTCCAGGAAACAGAGCATGCATTGAATCATTTGTCAAAATATAGTAGCATGTTCCAGCAGCTACTTAAATGGATCATTGAGCTGACGGATTTAAGCGGGACAGCACATGTGTTCATAATACCCACTGAGTCCCTTGAACTTTTGTTTTTCTTCCCTGCAGCTTTAAGTCTGCTAGAAAAGATGTCCTAATTTTCAAGAAGAAAATACTTCTGCCCAGGAACATATTAATAGCAATGCTGAATTGGAAGCTACAAATAACAATCTCCTTCTTAGAGCTCCCCATGCAGTTTGAAGCTAGCTAAGAGTAAAGGACTCTAGAATGGGTAGTGATGTGATGAAGTGGTTTCAGCAGTAGAGGCTATAACTTTTGCTAATTTTTAAAATTAACATTCTTTCTTAAGTGCTCTGAGAGATAGAGATTGATCTTCACAGAAATTTGACTTGATTTAACATATACTTTCACAACTGATAAAGAAGTGTTCCAAAAGTGGTGTCTCATTTTGCAGTAGAGAAGCCAACAGAAAGGTACCATGAGATCTGAATACCACAAGGAATGAACTATATCCGACATGCCTGTATTGTATCCTGTTTTCTAAACTGTACCTGTCTCCTTAGCTCTTGGAACTTACATGGAGACCAAGGATCTATCTGCCAACGCAGATATCCAGAGTCTTGGAACCCTATCATTAATTTTGAACTCACATATAGCACTATTTTTTGTTTTCAGAGAAGGGTACTGAAATGCCATGTGGTGGTGATGGTTTCGTGGCTAAATCACGTCCAAATATTGAGATTCCATGGACTGTAGCCTGCCATGCTCCTCTGTCCATGGGATTTCTCAGGCATTTATTTCTTTTTCCAGGGGAGCTTCCTGACCCAAGGATCAACCCCAAATCTCTTACCAGTTGAGCCACCAGGGAAGCAAGCCCCTGAGATACCACAGCAGTATCTTGCCAAAGGGGTAAGACAACACTCTTCAAAAGTGTGAAGCTTACTCTTCGTAGGGCAAAATTTCACCAATGAGTGACAGGTAGCAACACAGTATCAGAGAAGAATATCTTCTCCATTCTATCCTTTAATTGATGAATCCAAAGCATAACTTCAAACGTTTCAGTAGAGACTGCCCAAAGACACCTTACATGGTCAGGGATCAGTCATTGCTCTTCCTGAAGTGACAGTCAACTGAATAACATACCACTGGAGATTTCTTTTCTTTCTTAGCCTCATAACACTTCTCTTCTCTCCTACTCTGCCCTGGGATTGCACCTGGTTAAGTATTACTGCTAAGGTTTGTTCAGATTCTGTTTTCTAGAGAACATGAACTAAGACATAAGAAAATATTCTAGATGGGAACAATCTTATCTCAATGTACTTGTATATTACATCATCATATTATATGCAAATTTACCAGTTAATAATAGATAATTTTTAAAAACTTACTTAAAATTGGAGGCTCAGATATTAAAAATGTGCCTGCAACATGGGAGACCTAGATTTGATCCCTGGGTAGGGAAGATCCCCTGGAGAATGAAATGGCAACCCACTCCAGTACTCTTGCCTGGAGAATTCCATGGACAGGGGAGCCTGATGGGTTACAGCTCATAGTATTGCAATGCATCAGACATGACAGAGTGGCTAACAATTTCACAACCTTAAATTAACTTGCTTTATTTAAAGGAAAAATCTAGATAGCATATTAAAAAGTAGAGATATCACTTTGCCAACAAAAGTTCGTATAGTCAAAGCTATGGTTTTTCCAACAGTCATATATGAATGTGAGAGCTGGAATATAAAGAAGGCTGAGTGCTGAAGAATGGATGCTTTCAAACTGTGGTGCCAGAGAAGACCCTTGAGAGTACTTGGACATGAGGGAGATCAAACCAGTCAACCCTAAAAGAAATCAACCCTGAATCTTCATTGCAAGGACTGATGCTGAAGCTGAAGCTCCAATTCATTGACCACTTGATATAAAGAGCCAACTCACTGGAAAAGTTCCTGATGCTGGGAAAAATTGAGGGCAGGAAGAGGTGGGGGTGACAGAGGACAAGATGATTGGATGGCATCACCAACTCAATGGACATGGGTTTGAACAAGCTCTGGGAGATGGTGAGGGACAGGGAAGCCTGCTGTGCTGCAGTCCATGGGGTCACAAAGACTCAGACACAGCTGAGTGACTGAACAACAGCAATAAAACTGAGAGGACAAGAGAAGACATAGTATAAAAGAGGTAAAACCAGTTTTTTATAGTATAGTCTAAGAAGTAATACCTAGTATTAAAAATCAAAGTGATTTGGTAAATAAACATGCTATTTATGAATAGGGAAGTTACTACCAGAAGAAAATTCTAAAGTACTTGGTAGTGATACCATCGAGTGGGGAGAAGTAGGGGAAAAGTCTTTTTTTGTTTATAAGCCATTTAGTGTTATTGACTTTTAAAAGTTTATTCGTGTATTACTTTACCTTTAATTAAAAATCAGAAATTGTTGGAACTGTTAAAAATTACATTTTGCTTTTTAACTAATCAATAGATTTAATAATCCTATAATTTAATAATATCTCATCTTTATGATAAACTGATGTAGAATAAATACAAGTTTTGCTTAAACTGAATGTAAAGTTGCTCAGTTGTGTCAAACTCTTTACAACTCTAAGGACTGTAGCCTTCTAGGCTCCTCTGTCCATGGAATTTTCCTGGCAAGAATACTGGATTGGTTTGCCATTTCCTTCTCAAGGGGATCTTCCCAATCCAGGGATCAAACCTGGGTCTCCCACACTGCAGGCAGACTCTTTACCATCTGAACCACCAGGGAAGCATATTCAGTGATATCTATCTAAAAATAAGTGTGTGACCTCTGGTTTTCCCAATCTATACTGAATAAAATATTTTATGACTTACTCCTGGGGGCTGAGGTGGGGGGATATATCTGAAATACAGTAAGTCACCCAGGTTGAATAAACAATCTCACCTTAGTTTAATTTATTTGAAAATTGCTTTATTGGCTTACACACACACACGCACACATACACAGTGATGTATGCAAATGGATTCCAGATAACCTCTGGTATTTGTGCATTTCAGATAAGTAGCCATTCTAGCAATGACACACAGTTCACATAGTACCATTTTCAATCATTGAGAAGAAGGCCATTTCACATAAATATATTTTCAAAATTATACCACCTATATCTTGTACAAAATAAAATGAGTAAGAGTGCAATTCAATGTTCTTGACCTTTATGAACGCTGTGAACTTTTGGAAAGAAATGCGTTCTGCGTTATATTTAAAATTATCACCATTAGTATTACTCAAAAGCGGTATGACTGACAGGGCCCATTCCCAAGCTGTTTTTTTGTTCAGTCACAAATTCTTATTCTTGACCCAGAGGCAAAAAATGTTATGCAAAGTGAGAGTGTTGAAAGGGGAACAGTACATCTTTCTGAATATAAAATCTCTCCCACCGTAACATCTCAGAAAGTTACAAGCTTCTCTCCTTGGAGGTGCCTCTGAAAGGGTGATAGGTTATTGCATTTATTTAAGGAAGGCAAGAGGGGGTACAAGAGTTTTTCTTGAATGTGTTATGAGACTTTCTGGGCAATTGTGACATAGGGTTTTATATTCAGGAGTGTGGTGTCCCATGACTGTAATATATTTGGTTGAAAATGTAAAGTTTTCAAACAGTATTGCTGGATTCAATCATTGTGCATCCACATTTTATTTAAAAGTAACATCCTAAGATANTTTAGTGAAAATGTATACACCACTAGAAAGATAAGTAGCTTCACTATTTCAAAAAGTTCCCAAGAAATTTTTGCTATTTAAGTATTGTTGTTTGCTTTTGTTTATAATCTATAATATATGCACTGCTTAAGCAATTAATTTTTGTCTTTCTTATTAGGAAATATTAAATAATTATAAATACTTTTTATTAAAGCTTGATGTTATATCTTATGTTTTATATTAATTCTTTTAAAAATTATTCAAGATAGTATATATTATTATAGGACCTAAGGAAGAAGAAATATTCTCTACCCCTTTACTCTCTGAATTTATTTTCTAAACATTTGGATGAGCTATAATTCTACCTATTATTATGTAATCAATTTTGTTCATTTAAGCAAATGTGAATTACTTTATAACATTAATATAAAACTTGATAATAATGAATTATGTATAATTAAAATATGTCACTGAAGTTTTTGAGATTTGGATTGCTTCTACAATTGGTGATATAAAAATTGCCCATAAACATATCCTTTAATACCCAAAATTATGAGTAATAATTCCAGACATAAAAATTATTGTATTATTGTAGCATTCATTTTTATATATTTTTCTCTAGTAAAGCTATCCATCTGAAGTGAAACATGTAAAGGACACCACTTTTTTGCATAGTGTATTTAGACATCTGACAAATTCTTAAGTCATACAAACATATCTAATTTTGTGATTTTCATTTACTTAAAAACAAATGACTTTAGAAATTTTACCTTCTTTATATCCACATTGATCATTTATATTGAAGCTTTAATTTGTTTTAATTGGAGTATAGTTGCTTTACAACCTTGGGTTAGCTTCTGCTGTACAGCAATGTGAATCAGCTGTAAGTAGACATACATCCCCTCCCTAATGGATCTGCTTCCTACCCACCCATCCCATTCATCTAGGTCACCACAGAGCACCAAGCTGAGCTTCCTGTGTTGTATAGCAGGTTCCCACTAGCTATTTTACACATGGCACTGCACATACATCAATCTTAATCTCTCAATTCATCCCACTCCCTTCTCCCTCTGTGTCCATGTCTGTTTCCTATGTCTGCATCTCTGTTCCTGCCCTGCAAATAAATTCATCTGTATTATTTTTCTAGATTCTACATACATGTTAATATTACATTTTAACATTTTAATTTTTCTGATTTACTTCACTCTGTATGACAGACACTAAGTCCACACCCATCTCTACAAGTGATCAATTTCATTTCTTTTAATTGCTGAGTAAAATTACATTGTATATATGTATCACATCTTGTTTATCCATTCGTCTGTTGATGGATATTTAGGTTGTGTCCATTTCCTTACTACTGTAAATAGTGCTATAGTGAAAATGGGGTGAATGTGTCCTTTTGAATTATGGTTTTCTCAGGGTATATGCTCACTATTGGAATTTCTGGGTTATATGATATTTTTACTTTTATTATTTTAAGTAACTGCAAAACTGTCTTTCATCTTTTATGACTCTTCTCTCATTTATTTCCTTTGTATATTAACCATTCATAAAGAATTATCTTTACATGCTAACATACTTCTCTATACATTGTGCATATTTCCACACTTTTTATTTAAAAAGTTGACTTTTAACATAATGAATTTATATACATCTGTAATATTTGATTTCTACTTTTGAAATTACATTTAAAAGCTTTGTCACATCAAAGTTAAATGAGTGACATCACTTTTTTTTTAGTGTGCATAGACCATTTTATATGTAAAGTTTAAACATCTGAAGTTATTTACAGCATATTATAAAAATAATTGAATTTCGTCATTTTCTCTGATGCTCACTTGTGTGGTAAAATGGGTACATTTACTGTATTTTGCCATAAAATCTAAATTGCTTCAGAACACTTTTGACTACGGATTATCTGTGTATTTTTGCTGCTGACTCCTATTATTTTTCATCACTTTATAGTATACCTTAAATTTTTATTTGGATAAGGTAATCTCAGTTTTTTATGTTAATAATTTTCTTGGCCTATATTTAAATACTGGGTTTTAGTGTTACTTAATGTTATTTTAAGTGCTAATTAATGTTTCACTGGGAATATAACTGAATGAATAAATCAATTATATAACTTGAAAAAAATTGTCTCCATTCTATCAAAAAAACAAAAACAAACTTAATTCATCCCAAAAGCAGGAATCAAAATTTAATAAGCTTCCATCTCTAGCAACGTTAAATTGATCTAAAATTTTTGTTTTGGTTTGGTTTCAGGATTTTCAGAATTATGCATAGTATTACAAAATGAGTTACAAAGATTCCTATCTGTTTATTCTTTGGAAAATTAATCTCATTATTTGAACTTAACAACCTGATTCTTATTTTATGTTTTAGAAATTCATGTTGATATTATCTTTCTTTCAGTGAACTTTGAAAAATGCATATGTGAGGTGTAAAATAAAATGAGATTTGAAAAATACATCCATCATTGCAGCTGACATCCTTAAGAAGAAAATATGTCCATATCTCCAGAAAACTTTCTAATATTTTTGCAGTCAACACCCCAGCTAACTCCAGACCCTGTTCTTGACTTTCATATAGTGAAATAATTCAATAAATATTTTTGTGGCCACATGAAGTTGATACACATCTAGAAGATTATTCCATTGATATTATATGTATCACAATATTTTCATTTTATTTTATATTGTATCCCATTTATAAATTTTCCAAAATATGTACATTTATTCTCCTGACAGATATTTGAGTTATTTACAATTTGAATTGGGCTTCCCTGGTAGCTCAGCTAGTAAAGAATCCACCTGCAATCCAGGAGACCTCAGTTCAATTCCTGGGGTTGGGAAGATCCACTAGAGAAGGGATAGCCTACCCAGTACAGTATTCTTTGGCTTCCCTGGTGGTTCAGCTGGGAAAAAAATCCGCCTGCAAAGTGGGAGACCTGTGTTCCATTTCTGGGTTGGGAAGATCCCCTGGAGATGTGAATGGCTACTCACTCTAGTATTCTGACCTGGAGAATTCCAAGGACTATACAGTCCATGAATTTGCAAAGAATCGAACACAACTTGACGACTAAAACACCACCTTATGATGTTTTTGGAGATATGTATACTTATATTGGCCTGGTGTGCTGTGATTCATGGGGTCACAGAGTCGGACATGACTGAGCAACTGAACTGAACTGATACTTATATTTACAGACATATGATTGGATTTCCTGGTGACTCAGTGGTAAAGAATCCACCTGCAATGCAGGAGACACCGGAGATGTGTATTTTATCTCTCAGTAAGGAATATTCCCTAGAGGAGGGCATGGCAAACCATTCCAATATTCTTGCCTGAAAAATCCTATAAACAGAAGAGCCTGGCAGGGTTAGGAAACTGGCAGTCTATAGGGTTGCAAAGATTCGGACATGACTGAAGCAAATGAGCACACATATGTATAAGTAACTTTTTCCAACTTAAGTGAATTTTTTAGTGCAACATTTCAAAGCAAAATGTTTTAAGTACAATCTATAATTCTTATTGCTAGCAACTTTTGTGTCCATACAGTAAATTTTATCTACTCTAAATTCATGGAAAATGGTCTCATAATATTCTTCTAAAATTTCATATCTGTATCTTTTAAATTTTAGTTCAGATACAGTTAAATTAAAATTTACATAAACTTTTTTTAAAAAATGAAGTATAGTTGATTTACAATGCTGTGTTAGTTTCTGCTGTACAGCAAAGTGATTCAGTTATATATATATATATNTACTATTCTTCTAAAATTTCATATCTGTATCTTTTAAATTTTAGTTCAGATACAGTTAAATTAAAATTTACATAAACTTTTTTTAAAAAATGAAGTATAGTTGATTTACAATGCTGTGTTAGTTTCTGCTGTACAGCAAAGTGATTCAGTTATATATATATATATATATATATATTCTTTTGTATTCATTTCTGTTATAGTTTATCACAGGATATTGAATGTAGTTCTTCATTCTACAGAGTAGGACCTTGTTGTGTATTCATTCTAATGCATCTACTAATCCCAAACTCCTAGTCCATCTCTCTCCTTGGCAACCATCAAGCCTGTCCTCTATGACTAAGTCTGTTTTTGTTTCATACATAGTTCATCTGTGTCATGTTTTAATTCCCACATATAAATGATACCACGTAGTATTTGTCTTTCAGTTTCTGATACTTCACTTAGTGTGATACTCTCTAGTTCTATCCATATCACTGAAGCTTTATCCATTCATCTATTGATGGACATTTAGCTTGTTCCCATGGCTGGGTTATTATGAATATTGTTGTTATGAACATAGGGTACATGTGTTTTTTGAATTATACTTTTGTCCAGCTATATGTCCAAGAGTTGGATTGCTGGATCATGTGTCCTTTTTATGGCTGAGTAATACTCCATTGTGTATATATACTACAGCTGCTTTATCCATTCATCTGTGGATGGACATCTAACTTGCTTGAATGTTTTAGCTATGATAAATAATGCTGCAGGGAACACTGGAGTACATGTGTCTTTTGCCATTTTGGTTCCCTCAGGGTATATGCCTAGGAGTGAGATCACTGGGTCATATGGTAGTTTTAGTTCTTTTTTTTTTTTTTAAGGAAACTCCATACCATTTTCCATAGTAGCTGTATCAATTTACATTTCCCCTGACAGTGCAAGAAGGTTCCCTTTTATCTACACCCTCTCCAGCATTTATTGTTTGTAGACTTTTTGATGATGGCCATTCTGACCAATGTGAGGTGATAATCTCATTGTAGTTTTGATTTGCATTCCTAGAATTTCTTTGTCCATTTACCACTTATGGGTTTGTATGCTTGCTTCTAGATTTCATATATTATCTAGGCATGTTTTTATTTCCTTTGGGTAAATGGCTAGGCGTAAAATTCCTGGATCCTATGATAAGCATCTATTTACCTTTATATTACACTGCCATACTGCTTTCCAAAGTGGTTGGGCCACTTAGCATGTGCACTGCTAATTTTAAAAATTTTCAGGTGGCACATGCTCACCCATATTTGGTTCATTAGTTTTTAGCTTTTCTAGTTGGTATATACTGGAATTTTATTGTTTAATTTGCATTTTTCATGAATATTGATATTGTGCTTATTAAATATATATGCATATATATGTGTATAATTTAGAAGTATGTGTTCAAATAGTTGGGCCATTGTTTTTTATCGGGTTGTTAATCTTATTATTATTGAGTTGCATGGCTTTTGTATATATTCTGGATATAAATTCCTTTTATATGATATGTTTTCAAAAAGTTTCTTCAAGTGCACTTGCCTTCTTGTCATCTTAATTTAGACACTGGGAGACATTATTATTTTCCTTTACTTACTTCCCTTTCATCATTCTTTTGTAACTTGTTATTATTTTTGCTATCTTTGAAAAATCTTTACCTAATTCAATATCATAAAAAATTTTCTCCTTTATTATTCAAAGCTGGGAACTCCTTTATTGCTTACTTGCCTAGATTAGTGATCAAAGGTAAGACCTATTTTAGCATGGTCTTTAGCATGCTACCTCTGCTGCTGCTGCTGCTGCTAAGTTGCTTCAGTCGTGTCCCACTCTGTGAGACCCCATAGACGGCAGCCCACTAGGTTCCTCTGTCCCTGGAATTCTCCAGGCAAGAATACTTGAGTGGGTTGCCATTTCCTTCTCCAATGCATGAACGTGAAAAGTGAAAGTGAAATCACTCAGTCGTGCCTGACTCTTAGCAACTCTACCAGGCTCCTCCATCCATGGGATTTTCCAGGCAAGAGTACTGGGTTGGGTTGCCATTGCCTTCTCCAATGCTACTTCTACCTCAATGTAAATCCAGTTCTTTATATTATGCTTATGATGCATCTGCTTCAATTGCCCAGCCAATACCATGATGTTTATTCCACTAATATGGAAGAATGTTGGTCAAGAATAGAGCCATAGGACTATAGCCCCAGTTGTAGAGTCCAGGATTCAGGCTGCTCTGGCCCCAGTGTGGACACAGAATGAAAGCACGATTTCAGAAAATGACAGCTCCAGCTGCAAGCAGGCCACTGCAAGAAAGAGTCTTAGAACTCAGGTCAGATCCATGCTTGGGTAGCATCTTCCTGTGTGGTTTAAAAAATCAGATGTTAGTCCTCCTCCATGGGTAGATAAAAGATGAATAAAAAGTCTTCCCCACCAGTTAGTTCTCAGCTAATTCTCTGAGAGGGACATCAATGTGTTTTATCAGCCCCTACTTTATTAGCTTGCAGGCGAAATAGTGAAGGAGTTACTTATGGCACACATTATTCAGATTCATTGTGTGCTTATTTTTATTTCTTTTTAAAAATGTATTGTTTATTATTTGGATAGCCTGGTGATGTTAGCTAGGGTGATGATGAACCACTAATTTTTCAGACCTATCAATTCACTTAGGCAACAGTATTCTCTCTTCACATTTTTTGTGTCTAAGCTGAGGGAAACCTCAGCTGATTATACTTTGTACAAGGCAATGAGTGCCCTGCACTTTCTACTGATACATTCGCAGCATGTTTGTGTTTCAAAAGTGCTTGCACTCTCAACTTTTTTATTTTCCAGGGCTAATATTGTTAGCTTGCGTTTCACCAAAATGTCAAAATCAAAAAGAAAAGCCAAGATATTTTGTAGTTGTTAGTGTTTTTGCANTTTCAAGGAGTAAGTGTCTTTTAATTTCATGGCTGTAATCACCATCTGCAGTGATTTTGGAGCCCCCCAAAATAAAGTCAGCCACTGTTTCCACTGTTTCCCCCTCTATTTGCCATGAAGTAATGAGACCAGATGCCATGATCTTCGTTTTCTAAATGTTGAGCTTTAAGCCAACTTTTTCACTCTCCTCTTTCACTTTCATCAAGAGGCTCTTTAGTTCATCTTCACTTTCTGCCATAAGGGTGGTGTCATCTGCTTATCTGAGGTTATTGATATTTCTCCTGGCAATCTTGATTCCAGCTTGTGCTTCATCCAGCCCAGCATTTCTCATGATGTACTCTGCATATAAGTTAAATAAGCAAGGTGATAATATACAGCCTTGATGTACACCTTTTCCTATTTGGAACCAGTCTGTTGTTCCATGTCTAGTTCTAAGTGTTGCTTCTTGACCTGCATACAGGTTTCTCAAGAGGCAGATCAGGTGGTCTGGTATTCCAATTTCCCACAGTTTATTGTGATCCACACAGTCAAGGTTTTGGCATAGTCAATGAAGCAGAAATAGACATTTTTCTGGAACTCTCTTGCTTTTCGATGATTCAGTGGATGTTGACAATTTGATCTCTGGTTCCTCTGCCTTTTCTAAAACCAGCTTGCACATCTGGAAATTCACAGTTCACATGTTGCTGAACCCTAGCTTGGAGAATTTTAAGCATTACTTTACTAGAGTGTGAGATGAGTGCATTTGCGTGGTAGTTTGAGCATTCTTTGGCATTGCCTTTCTTTGGGATTGGAATGAAAACTGAACTTTTCCAGTCCTGTGGCCACTGCTGGGTTTACCAAGTTTGCTGGCATATTGAATGCAGTACTTTCACAGCATCATCTTTCAGGATTTGAAATAGCTCAACTGGAATTCCATCACCTCCCCTAGCTTTGTTCGTAGTGATGCTTTCTAAGGCCCACTTATTGACTTCACATTCCAGGATGTCTGATTCTAGATGAGTGATCACACCATCGTGATTATCTTGGTTGTGAAGATCTTTTTTGTATACTTCTTCTGTGTATACTTGCCACCTCTTCTTAATATCTTCTGCTTCTGTAAGGTCCCTACCATTTTTGTCCTTTATTGAACCCATCTTCGCATGAAATGTTCCCTTGGTATCTCTAATTTTCTTGAAGAGATCTCTAGTCTTTCCCATTCTGTTGTTCTCCTCTATTTCTTTGCATTGATCACTGAGGAAGGCTTTCTTATCTCTCCTTGCTGTTCTTTGGAACTCTGCATTCAGATGCTTATATCTTTCCTTTTTTCCTTTGTTTTTTGCTTCCTTTCTTTTCACAGTTATTCTTAAGGCCTCCTCAGACAGCCATTTTGCTTTTTGCATTTCTTTTTCTTGGGGATGATCTTGATTCCTGTCCCCTGGACAATGTAATGAACCTCCATCCATAGTTCATCAGGCACTCTATCAGATCTAGTCCCTTAAATCTGTTTCTCACTTACACTGTATAGTCATAAGGGGTTTGATTTAGGTCATACCTGAATGGTCTGTTTATTTTCTCCACTGTCTTCAAGTTCAGCCTGAATTTGGCAAAAAGGAGTTCATGATCCAAGCCACAGTCAGCTGCCAGTCTTGTTTTTGCTGACTATATAGAGCTCCTCAAGTCCATGTGTAAAGTAAAGCGAAAGTAAGAATCAATATATATTAAGAAAACTCACACAAAAGACCAAGAACAAATTAACAGACAAAACTTAAAGGGAAAACAAGAGTAAGAAGGAAATATACCCAGGAATAGGAGCAATAAAATTATTAATTGTGTTAGACCTCAGATATGTCAAGTTAAAGCAGGAATGGGGTTGAGAAAGATGGTGCTGAGAAGAGGAGAGATCTGAATCAGAATATATTAATCTCTTTGAAGCTGAAAATATTCTAAAGTTAATATTTAAGAAAAAGTTTTGGAAAATAATCTGGTAAGAAAACTTTTTTAAGTGAAAAAATTTAGAGAAATTGTATTTCTATGTGTTGTATTTCAGTTCAACTATGTGAGTGGAAGATGCAGAAGGGCTTAGCAAGGTATGCACTGGAGATATTGTGGATTCAGTCCCAGGTCACTATAGTAAACTGAATATTACAATAAAGTAAGTCTTAGGAACTTTTTTATTTCCTGGTATATATGAAAGTTATGTTTGTAGTATACCCCATAAAGTGTACATTAGTATGTATAAAATGTATATAGCGTATTTTAAAGTACTTTATTGATTAAAAAAAATACCATCATCTGAGGCTTCTGTTGCTGCTGCTATGTTGCTTCAGCTGTGTCTGACTCTGTGCGACCCCATAGACAGCAGTCCACCAGGCTCCGCCGTCCCTGGGATTCTCCAGGCAAGAACACTGGAGTGAGTTGCCATGTCCTTATCCAATGTATGAAAGTGAAAAGTGAAAGTGAAGTCACTGAGTCATGTCCAACTTTCAGCGACCTCATGGACTGCAGCTCACGAGGCTCCTCTGTCCAGGGGATTTTCCAGGCAAGAGTACTGGAGTGGGGTGCCATTGCCTTCTCCACATCTGAGGCTTCAGTGACCTTCAATTTTTTTTGTAACAATAGCTTTAAAGATCACTGTTCACATAAATATAATAATTAAAAGTTTGATATATTGTGAGAATTCATCAAATATGACACAGAGACATGAAGTGAGAAATACTATTAAGAAAATACTATTGAGAAAACAGCACCTATAGTTTTGCTCAGCACACGAATCTCACAGACCTTGTGGCCATCAACGTGTACCAGAACTGCTAGGCAACCAAGGTGATTAATTAAGTTAGAAAGTGATCACAGTTTTTAGTGATCAGTCACTTATTGGTCAGTAGGCGACCTCAAGCCCTCTCTACCCATATAGTCTGCAGCATTTATTACCATTAGATCTGTGTGTGACCTGTGAACTGATTTCTTATTTTTATTTTTTTTCATCCCATGAAAAATGGCTTGTCTTTTTATTATTATACTGAAAAATTATAAATAATTATAGTCATATACTTGGCAGAGTTTAAACTTTTCCAATTCCTGATTTATTTTTAATGTTTTTTCATATTAGCATATACCTGATTAATGATGTTGTGATAGCTTCAGAAGAACAGCAAAGGGACTCAGCCGTACATATACATGTTATCCATTCTCCCCCAAACTCCCCTCCCATCCAGGCTGCCATAAAACACTGAGCAGAGTTCTCTGTGCTATACAGTATGACCTTGTTGGTTATCCATTTTAAATATAGCAGTGTTTACATGTCAATCCCAGACTCCCAAACTATCCCTTCATCCACCAAAGTTCAGGAAGTATACTAGTTTTACACCTTCAACTCAGGGGTGTCCTTTCCCATCACTCTTCTAAGGATTCATACTTAGACATGCAAACAGTCTTCCAGATACTAGGATGGATATGATTTTATCAGACTCTTCCTCGACTATCTCTTTCCCTCTTAAATTTCTGTCCATCTATATATATATTTTTTAATTTTCTTTTCAAACATTAAACTTTTTATTTTGTATTGGGGTAGAGTATAGCCAATGTTGTGGTAGTTTCAGGTGAACAGTGTAGGGTCTGTCCATCTACATTTTGTGTAACAGAGATGTTAGCTGCCTCTAAACACTAGTAACCCACATGGGAGTTGCTGATTTGCTTCCACTCCCCATCCAAACTAGGTTCTTCATGAAGGGGAGTTAACAGATATGAGTGGGACTCAAGCTGAGCCCATTTTGAACACCTCTCACAATACAGACCTGCAAAGGATGGGCTCCACCAGTCCTTGGTTTTGCCCCACCTGACCAGAATAGATCTTTGTAACAGGACACCAGGGGAAATAGATGCAGCCCTTGGCACAAAGGTCACAGCCTCTCACTGCTCTTACAAAATACCTGTGTATTTTGTTAAGTAAATGCTTTGTACTTGTTATATGCTCTTTGGCCAATTTCCAGAGCTTTAAATGACCATCTCAGATAATTGTGACGAGGTCAGTTTTTGTTTTGGTGGGGACGGGATTCATTCACAGATGCCCTAAAACTATGATATGGGATTTGAGAAGAGAAGGAAATATGGACTTGTCAAAGAGGACAATAAGAAACAGAAATTTCAGGGACATATAACTTGACAAGAAGTGAGCCATAAAGCAGAGTGTGAATTTGGAGAACTATGAAATTTTGGTGAAACAATTTCAAAATAATAGATTTGATTTTCCAAGAATGATCAGTGTTCTATGTGAAAAGATGTATGTGTTGGATAAACAGATTAATCTTTAATGAGAAAAGATATAGATCTATCAGAGGAAAAAAAAAACTTTAGGAAAAGAAAATGGATGGGGAATATACATATAAGCAAATTAACAAACCAAGGTAATAATTTTCGGAATGAAGAACACAAATAAGAAAGATTTTGAAACACTGAGAGGGAATACATTTGTGAAGATATTTGCGATCTCTGAAATCTCATTGTGATTACTTTGGAGGAACCCAGTTTGTCCTCCAAAGTATCCCAAGAATAATTTTCAGTTAAGGAGAAATCTTATGATATGTCCTTCAGAACAGCAACTACTGCTGTAATTTAAGACATGTCATTGTACATGAAATCATCAATTATACAGAGAAGTTTTGTTGGAATGATTTTCAGTGGGTATTAAAACATTCAAGGGCTTTGATGACCACCATTTCCTTCTCTGCACAACTCTATCATTTCCTTAGTCACAATGTTTCTTCCTTCTTTCAAATCTCACTCTTGAAACACCAAATCATTGTGTACAATAATCAGGCAATTTGCAGGAAAGGAGTGTGCTATATTTTCAGTTGTCAACTTTCTATTTTAGTCACTCACTTTGAAGGTTTCCACTGCACTGCATTGCAAAGAAGAGCCCAGAAATCTTTTTTGCCAGGTTTCCTTTCATTCTGTGGTTCCAGATTAGAGTTTGCCATTGAGAGTAACTCAAAAAGTATTTGAAACTTGGGAAGAGGAAAAGCTCTTGTTCTTGAGAGATCACAGATGTAGCACAGGTTTCTTGGCCTTCTTTGTAAGCACTCTTTTTCTGACAACTATTAAGATGGTAGTGGGATTTTCCCAACAAATTCTGGGAAGTTGATTCACTATTTCACAATGAAGTCATCGGTGAATATTGCCCACCTTGACTTTCATTCCCCCAGTTCTTTACACATTTGCGTAAGTTCAGCATTAGACGTATGTTGAACTCCTTTATGTCTATAATACTTTGAATGTCTCTGTTCATGGTAAGTCCAGATCGATTCAAGGGATACTTACTAGCAGGGTGATTATGTCAAAATATGTGTACCATGTTAGCTTAATTATTGCAAATTGCTAGACTTGTTACTTGGGGATGAGCAGGGGATGCTACTGTCAGAAATGATTAGGGCTACATATTGAGGCTCTGCTGCTGCTGCTGCTAAGTAGCTTCAGTCATGTCCGACTCTGTGAGACCCCATAGATGGCAGCCCACCAGGCTCCTCTGTCGCTGAGATTCTCCAGGCAAGAATACTGGAGTGGGTTGCTATGTCCTTCTCTAATGCATCCATGCATGCTAAATTGCTTCAGTCATGTCTGATTCTGTGCGGCCCTATGGACAGCAGCCCACCAGGCTTCTCTGTCCACGGGTTTCTGTAGGCAAGAATACTGGAGTGGGCTGCCATTTCTTTCTCCAATTCAGGTTCTACATGACTTTAAATTAAAACGAACACTAAAAATGTACATATTTATCCAAGCTTGATCATATGGAGGACATGAAAAATTCTGGGAAAGTTAAAATATTGGCAGGGACATAGGATCAATTTCTTAAAAGAAGGAAACCCTCCCATGGAAGGTAGTTAGACAAAGCAACTCACGATCATTATAACCACACACTTTCTTCCTAACACAATGGGGAGAAAAACATAGTGGTTAAGAACATGTGCACTCCGTAAGCAGATGCACTGTCTTATTTTTGTCTTTATACTAATCTAGAAATTTTCTTAACCTTTGTACATTAATTTCTTCATCTGTTATCTGGGGTAAACAATAGCATTTATCTCATAGAGTTGTTGTAAAAAGTGAAAGTATTTATAAACATACCTTTTATCATACTTTGCTTTACTGTGCTTCATAGATATTGCATTTTTGCAAATTGAGGTTTGTGCCAACTCTGAGATCAGCAGATCTATGGGTGCTGTTTTTCTAGTAGCAGTTGCTCACTTTGTATCTGAATCACATTTTAATAACTTGTGCAACATTTCAAGATTTTAAATTATTATCTGTGACCTATAATTTTTTATGTTACTGTTGCAAAAAGATTACCATTCACTGCAGGTTCAGATTACAGTTAGTATTTTATTAGCAATAAAATAGTTTAAAATTTAAGGTATATATGTTGTTTGTTTCCCTGGTGGTTCAGTGGTAAAGAACTCACCTATCAATTCAGGAGCCTTGAATCCTTGGATCAGGAAGATTCCCTGGAGATGGAAATGTCAACTCACTCCATTATTCTTGCCCAGAGAATCCCATGAACAGAGGAGCCTGGTGAGCTACAGTACATGGGCTCACAAGAGTCAGACATGACTAAGTGACTGAACAACATATACATTGTTTATACATAATACTATTGCACATGTGATAAACTATAGTAGTATAGTATAAACATGACATTCGAATGCACTGAGAAATAAAAAAAATTGATGAGACTGCTTTATTGCAATATTGGATTTTTTTGCAATGGCCTGGGATCAAACATGAAATATGTCAGAGGCTTCCCTGGTGGCTCAGCTGGTAAAGAATCCGCCTGCAATGCAGGAGACCTGGCTTTGATCCCTGGGTTAGGAAGATCTCCTGGAGAAGGAAAAGGCTACCCACTCCAGTATTCTGCCCTGGAGAAATCCATGGACTGTATGGTCCATGAGGTCGCAAAGCATTGGACACAACTGAGCAACTTTCACTTACCTGTACATAGCGATATACTGGAAAATAGTATTTGGATGCAGTAACAGCACAGTAAGTTCTGGGGAAAAGCTAGGGTTTTAGCTAATACCTTTTCAGCCCACAATCTAAAGTTTTCTTCAACTTACTCATGACCAACACAATTATGAAGCTATTGCTGCAACATGTTACGTTTTAGGGAGGGAATGCTCAATAGGAGGGACAGATCTTATTTTTGACATTTAGAACAGATAGTATTAATTTATAGAATACCAGGGCTTCCTGTGACACTTTTAATGGTTAAACTGTATCCCCCCTCTCTTTCCACACCTCCATTGGATTCATGTATTATTAAAAATTAAATACATTTTAGCTAGCTGGAAGCATTTTGCGGATACCTGGGGCCTTAGTAAAAATCCACAAGACACATTTAGCTGCAGCAACCTCTGACATTTTGAGTATGTCATTATCCATTCTAGAATTTAGCAATTTTTCTCTTTTTTTACTCGCATTGCCTGATGTTCAAACAGGAGAGGAAACACAAATGCAAAAATGCAACTGAAGTGACATTCATATCCCTTTTAGGCTTGGCTAAATTTAAACCTGCATGAACAGTACAAAATGCATGATAGTCTAGCCCTCAAGTGGCTGGCACATATTTCTGACTTTGATTTTAAAATATTTCATAATATCAAAAAATGTGAAAATAGAAAATGTATATCTTAGAATGAAAAAATACATTGATTTCACAATAATCTTATTTGATTCATAAATTATTTAAACCAGAATTATTTGACAGAGGACAAAGCAGTGGATTGTGAAGATGAAATATATTCTCATTCTACCATAATTGCCTCCGAAAGGCAAGACCTCCAAATATCACATTTGAGATATAGAGTGTCAACATAGGAATTCTGAGGGGACACTGACATTAAAAAAAAAAAAAAAAAAAGAGATCATGGCTTCCAGTCCCATCACTTCATGGCAAATAGATGGGGAAACAATGGAAACAGTGACAGACTTTATCTTCTTGGGCTCCAAAATCACTGCAGGTGGTGACTACAACCATGAAATTAAAATCGCTTGCTCCTTGGAAGAAAAGGTATGACCAACCTAGATAGCATATTAAAAAACAGTGACAATACTTTGCCAGCAAAGGTCCATCTAGTCAAACTATGGTTCAATAGTCATGTATGGATGTGAGAGTTGGACCATAAAGAAAGCTGAACACCGAAGACTGATTCTTTGAACTGTGGTTTTGGAGAAGACTCTTGAGAGTCCCTTGGACTGCAAGGAGATCAAAGCTGTCAATCCTAAAGGAAATCATCCCTGAATATTCACTAGAAGGACTAATGCTAAAGCTGAAACTCCAATATTTTGGTCACCTGATGCAAAGAGTGACCTGATGGAAAAGACCCTGATTCTGGGAAAGATTGAAGGCAGGAGGAGAAGGGGATAATGGAGGATGAGATGGTTGGATGGGATCACTGACTCGATGGACATGAGTTTGAGCAAGCTCTAGGAGTTGGTGATGGACAGGGAAGTCTGGTGTGCTTCAGTCCGTGGGGTCACAGCGAGTTGGACACAGCTGAGTGACTGACCTATACTGAACTGAACTGACATTCAATACATGGCATGCTTGTGTGTGTATGAATTAGCACAGACAAAATATATAGAATTTATACATTTTTATTTTAAAAAGCACTCCACCAACTAAGAACGCCCATGCACCACCACCCATGGACTGAAAAACCCACTATCAGTCTGTCAATCCTGTCCATGTCTGGGTCAGGTGAGTTTTTCCATGTTGAGTCAAATTAAGGTGTGGGCTCCACTCCTGGAGTAATCTTGCCTGGGAAATCCCATGGACCAAGGAGCCTGGCAGGCTGCAGTCCCAAAGAGTTGGAAACAACTGATTGAGTCAGCCCATGCATAAAAAATGTACAGTTCTGAGAAGAATCATATTGTGATAGAAGTACTAAATCAGAGTTCATGTGTTTTTAAGTTGGCCCTCGATGTGAACCTTAAGTGCTATGGACCAAATGTGTTTCCCCCTCAGTTAGGAGTGGATTAAATTATTAGATCCTCATGGAGGGATCAATGCATCTGAAAAAACAGAAGTAGGAAAGAAGTCTCTCTGTGTGCTCCACCATGTGAGGACACAGCCAAAAGACAGCCGTCTGCAAACCAGGAAGAGAGGCCTCACCAGATTCTGACCATGCTGGCACCTTGATCTCAGATTTCCCAGCCTTCAAACTGTAAGAATAAATTTCTGTTGTTTCAGTCACTGAGTTTATGGTTTTCTATAACAGCTCAAACTAAGGTATCAAGTAACAATAAGCACATAAGGATGTTATATTAGACCTAAACATTAGCCATATAACCTGAGAGTGAAAAGTGTTAGTCGCTCAGTCGTGTCTCTTTGCAACCCTATGGATTTCTCCAGGCAAGAATACTGGAGTGGTTTGTCATACCCTTCTCCAGGGGCTCTTCCCGACTCAGGAATCAAACCCTGGTCTCCTACATTGCAGGCAGATTGATTACTGTTTGAGCCACCAAGAAAATCTGAGATTGATCCTCTCTATAACGATAACCCTGTATGCAAGACAGCAAAAGAAACACAGATGTATAGAACAGACTTTTGGACTCCATGGGAGAGGGANCCCCAAACTTGCTAAACTTATTTATTAGCCTCTAGTAGGTTAATTTCAATAATTCTTTAGAATTTTCTACATACAGGAACATGTAGGCTGTGAATAAAGCAATTTTATTTCTTTCTAATTTGTATGCTTATAATTGCTTTTAGTTGTCTTACTGCCCTGGGTCAGTCTTCCAGAACAATAATGAATAATGAGCACTGTTGTCCTTGCCTATCTTAGGTGGAGAGCATTCAGCGTTTCTCTTTTCAACTTAAAAGATGCCTTTTAAGTTGACATTCCTTTTTATGCCGTGTTTGTGAATAGTTTATAATGAATATGTATTACATTTTGCGAAACTTTTCTTGCATCTGTTGGAATGATGATATTCTTTTCTCCTTTATTCTATTAATATGGTATATAATATTAATTAATTTCCACATTTTAAACCAATCCTTCATTTCTAGAATAAATTCCACTTGGATATTAGGTATAATCCTTTTATATATTGTTGGTTTGTTCTTATTTTGTTAAGGACTTTTTTGTAAATGTTCCTAAAGGATATTGCTTTGTAATTTTCTTTTCTTGTGATGTTTTATCTAACTTTGGATTTATAGAATAAGCTGGGAAATGTTCTTCCAAATGCTATCAGATGAAAGAATATTATTTCTTTAAAAAAAATTCTAGAATTTACTGGAGAAGCCATCTGGTCCTGAGTTTTCCTTTTTGGGAAGACTTTTAGTTACTTATTCAATGTCTGGGGCTTCCTTTGTGGCTCAGCTGTTAAAGAATCTGCCTGTAATGTGTAAGACCCTGGGTTCAATCCCTGGGTTGGGGAGATACCCTGGAGAAGGGAAAGGCTACCTACTCCACTCTTCTGGCCTGGGACATTCCATGGATGATATAGTCCATGGGGTGGCAAAGAGTTGGACACAGCTGAGTGACTTTCACTTCACTTCACTTCATTCAATGTCTTTACTTGTTACAGATTTATTCAGAATTCTTGTTTCTTCATTAGTCAGTTCTGATGATTTATATCATGCTAAGAATTGTCCATTTTATCTAAGTTGCCTAATTTTTATTGTAGAGTTGTTCAAATTATTCCCCCATTGTCCTTATAATTTCTGAAGGGTTGTTAGTGATGTTTGTTTTTATCCTTAATATTAGTGATTTGTGTCTCGTTTCTTCCTGGGTAATCCAGCTATACAAAAAACAATTTTGTTCATTTTTTCAAAGAGCCAACTTATGATTTCATTGGTTTTTCTCTATTGTTTTATGTTATTTATACCATGTACTTCTGAATTGTTATTATTTTGCCTTTTGCTTGCTTAGGATGTAATTTGGTTTTCTTTTTTGAGGCTATTAAAGTGGAAACTTGGGTTATTTTTTGAAACCTTAATTTTTTTCTAATATAAACATTTAGAGATGTACATTTCCTTCTTAACACTGATTTAGATGTGCCCCATACAACTTGATATGCTATATTTTCATTTGTTAGGTTCCAAGTATTTCCTAATTTCCATTGCAATTACATCTATCCATGAGTTATTTAGAGTATGTTATCTTTTATATATTTGTGAATTTTCTCAAATTTTTTTCTGTTGTTGATTTATAATTTAGATGTAGTTGGTAGGAAACCATACTTGAGTGATTCCAATTATTTAAAATTTATTGAGACATTTTACAGGCTAGCATATGGTCAATTCTGGAGAATATTTGTGCACTAGAAAGGAAAGTATATTCTGTTGTTTTGGGGTGGCATGTTCTTTAAATGTCAGGTCTAATTGATTGATTGTGTTTTTCAAGTCTTCTATATCCCTGTATATTTTCTGTTTAGTTTTCTATCAACTATTGAAAGTGCAGTGTTGAAATATATAACTCTATTTGTTTGATTTTCCATTTTCTTTTTAATGTGGTCAATTTTGCTTCCGGTATTTGGCACCTCTCTTCGGTATACATTTCCATGTACTTTATTTTCCTGATGCATCATGAATGCTCCTCTTTGTCTATGGTTACATTTCTTGTCTCAAAGTTTGTGTCGTATGATATAATAGAGCCAGGTTACTGCTCTTATGATTGCATGGCATATCTTTTTTCCAGTGGTAAACAATCCATCTGGCAATATAGGCAATGCAAGAAACGCAGGTTCCATCCCTGGGTGGGGAAGAGTCCCTGGAGTAGGAAATGGCAACCTACTTCAGTATCCTTGCTTGGAAAATAACATGAACAGAGAAGCCTGGAAGGCTACCGTTCATGGACTTGCAAAGAGTTGGACGTGACTGAGAGACTAAGCGTGCATGCAAACATGCATTTTCAATTTCTATCTTTTGTGTCTAAAGCATGTCTCTTACGGATAGCATATAGTTGCATCTTGCCTTTTGGTGTAGTCTGACAATATCTGCCTTTGGAATTTTTAATCAAATCACATTTAATGGAATTAATATTGTTGGATTAATGTCTCTTATTTTGCAGTTTATTTTCTCTATGTCATATTCCTTTTCCTCTCCATGTTTTTGTTGTTGTTCAATCTCCAAGTCATGTCCAACTCTTTGTGACCCCATGGACTGCAGCACACCAGGCTACTCTGTCCTCCACTGTCTCCTGGAGTTTGCTCAAATTCATGTCCATTGAGTTGCTGATGCTATCTAACCATTTCATCCTCTGCCTCCCCTTCTCCTTTTGCCTTCAGTCTTTCCCAGAATCAGATTCCAATGAGTCAGCTCTTTGCATCAGTCGAAGTATTGAGTTTCAGTTTCAGCATCAGTACTTCCAATGAATATTCAGGATTGATTTCCTTTGGGATTGACTAATTTGATTATCTTTCAGTCCAAGAGGCTGTCAAGAATCTTTACCAGCACCACAGTTCAAAATCATTAATTCTTTGGTGCTCAGTCTTCTTTATGGTCCACTCTCACATCCATACATGACTATTGGAAAAACCATAGTTTTGACTATGTAGACCTTTTTTGGCAAAGTGATGTCTCTGTTTTTTTATATGCTGCCTAGGTTTGTCATAGCTTTCCTTCCAAGGAGCAAGCGTCTTGATTTCATGACTGAGGTCGATAAGCACAGTGATTTTGGAACCCAAGAAAATAAAATCTGTCACTGTTTCCACTTTTTATTCTTCAGTTTGCCATGAAGTGATGGGACCAGTTGCCATGATCTTAGTTTTCTGAATGTTGAGTTTTAAACCAGCTTTTTCACTCTCCTCTTTCACCTTCATCAAGAGGCTCTATAGTTCCTCTTCACTTTCTGCCATTATAGTTGTGTCATCTGTGTATCTGACTTTGTTGATATTTCTCCCAGCAATCTTGATTCCAGATGTGATTCATCCAGCCCAGAACTTTGCATGATGTACTCTGCTCATAAGTCAAATAAACAGGTTGACAATAAACAGCTTTGATGTACTCCTTTCCCAATTTGGAACCAGTCCACTGTTCCATGACTGGTTCTAACTGTTGCTTCTTGACCTGCATACATGTTTCTCAGGAGACAGATAAGGTGATCTGGTACTCCCATCTGTTTAAGAATTTTCCACAGGTTGTCATGATCCACACAAAGACTTTAGCATAGTCAGTGAAGCAGAGGTAGATGTTTTTTGGAATTCCCTTGCTTTCTTGATGATACAATGAGTACTTGCATTTTGATCTCTAGTTCTTCTGCCTTTTCTAAACCCAGGTTGTACATTTGGACATTCTCAGTTCATGTACTGCTGAAGCCTCACTTGGTGGATTTTGAGCATAACCTTGCTAGCATGTGAAATGAGCACAAAATTTGAATATTCTTTGGCACTGCCCTTCTTTGCCCTCCATATTCTGCTCCAGATCAAGTTAGGCACCTCCAGCAATGAAGTTCTTGGTTTTTAAGGCCAGCATCACTGTGGTAAAACTATTAATGTTGATCCAGCTGAAGTGGTAGATGGAGAGTAGCTCTAGGTTAGAATGCCATAGACTCTCAGCTTTAACTGATGGTCAGAGTTTTTAGTGAATGTATGGTTTTAAATTTGGGTAATTTTTTGCCTTTGGTTGATGTATACAGTCATGACAGTAGATTGTTTTTGACAGTATTTCACCATTGCATAACTTTTGTTTTTATGGAGAGTATTTTTATTCTTTCACTCCTCCATAACCAGATTTCCCCAAAATTTTAGATTTCATGAAACATTTTGATGAAATATGTGGGCTTTATTTTTTCCAACAAATAAAATACAATAACTTTAAAATCCTATATTTATATTCTTTTATCTTATAATTGATTAGATTGTTAAAGTTAAGATAAAGGTCTTGGGAAATAAATATTATCCTCAATATTGATATGTTGTTTGATCTTATATCAGTCTAAAGAAAAGCTGATGACTAAAAGCTATATAAATTTTATAAAGCTGACATGGAACAACAAACTGGTTCCAAATAGGAAAAAGAGTACGTCAAGGCTGTATATTGTCACCCTGTTTATTTAACTTATATACAGATTACATCATGAGAAACGCTGGGCTGAAAGAAGCACAAGCTGGAATCAAGATTGCCATGAGAAATATCAATAACCTCAGATATGCAGATAACACCACCCTTATGGCAGAAAGTGAAGAGGAGCTAAAAAACCTCTTGATGAAAGTGAAAGAGGAGAGTGAGAACGTNATTTCATAATGTAGTCTCAAAGAAACTTGGACGTCATCTTTTAAATTAGGTTTCAAAGATCACATTTTTATATTTTCTTAATATGTGATCAGTGAGTAACTTTTCTTGTCTTTCCACGAATCTTGAAAGAGGTTTCTAAAATAGTCTTTTTATGACTAATTCCTATGGAGTTCATTTTGTGACATTATTATTTTAAAAATGTGTCACATTATCTATTTTTTTAGTTTTTTTTTTTTTGATGTGGGCCATTTTTTAAGTGTCTTTATTGAATTTATTACAATGTTGCTCCTATTGTTTATTTATTTACTTATTTTTTAGGCCACAAGGCATGCAATATCTTAGCTCCTTAACCAGGGGCTGAACTGTCACTGCCTGCATCGAAAGGTGAAGTCTTAACTACTGTACTCCCAGGGGACTCCCACGTTGTCCATTTTTAGAGTTCATGTTTAAGACATACTTTTTTCTTTGGTACAACCATTTTATCCAAGCAAATAGTGCATTTTTCAGAAACACTAGTGACCTTTTCCACTTTCAGTCAGAGAAATCAAGGAAACATAAAAAAGAAGCTTAGCAAGAAAGAACACAGAATGACTTGACAGAATGGATAGCAGTCAGTAGCACACTGCCCATGAATTGTTTCAATATTCTTGGCTCTGTCAGTGCTTATAGAAGCAAAATTATTTTGTTCTCTAAACATAATTTTAGCCTAATGTTGTAGAGAACATGCCATTCACTGAGAACTATATTTCTTCCCGTCAGTTCTGGGTTGAATGCTTCTGGAATGCAAAGCAAAGTTTCACAAAACTGACACTTTTAATAATGTTTAATTATTGGGTATAATTTTGCAAAACGAGGAAAACACTATTCCGAGAATAATAGTGGTGTTTAGGGGAAAGAAGGAGATAATTTATCTTTTCAATGAACTTTTTTCTAAAAGCAATTCTATTTGTAGAAGCAGTAGCTTGTGCCAGTTCATCACATGGTTTAGTTAGAAATCTTTACCATGGTTGGCATCTCTTAGTCTTCACAAGGAACACTATCATTAGTTATTAAAGTCATATCCTATGCCTTTAGGTTACCACAAAAATTGGATTTTTGAGGTGAGTTTGTGTTTTCATCATAAATAATATCTTCAATTGTTCTTGAAAAAAATATAGCTATTTTGGTATTTATAGCATTACTGTTAGAGTTTGTCATTATAATGAATTCCAGAAATAAAGCTTTTCAAAAAAAATGTTTCCTGAATTTGAAAAAAAAAGCAATTCAGGACTGGGAACACGTGTACACCCGTGGCAGATTCATGTTGTATATGGCAAAACGAATACAGTATTGTAAAATAAAATAAAGTTAAAAAAAAAAGAAAAAGAAAAAGCAATTCAAAACCAACATCAATTCTATGATAAAACACTTAATAGGATTAAAATATAAATTTAAAACTTTGTGAGCTTCTTAAAATAATGTGTGTCCTTCAAAATAAGAGTGAACACTAAATTAGACTCATTTATTCATTTAAAGGATGTGTGCACTGGAAGTAACATAACCTATAATAAATGTCATCATTTAAATGTCATCATTATTCAGATATGCACATTTATACAGTTGCAGATACATATATGTGTATATGCATGTATATATTATATGTTTCATAATACAGAATTTTAATCAAGAAAATATTAATGAGAGACTATGACCATTAACATTCACTGCTTCTGTGTCCTTCATCACCACCCCTCTTTCTTATTTCTGCCCTCTTATTGCTGCTTCTTCAATGTTCTTTAGTATTTACCATGGGAGGATAACCAACAGATACACATACACTTCAATGTGTCAGATCTGTGTAGTGGTTAATTTGAAAATTGGGATGATTTAATGGGTAAACTGAACCATTGATACATGTGTGTATATATACATACACATATATGTATATGTATATAGTAAATAGCCCACCTTGAAAAAAATGAGCAATTCAAGAGACTGGAAATAAGCTCTTTTGACAGTGTATGGAAAAGTAATAAATAAAAATATATTAACTAAAAGTCTGCATTGCAGTAGAGATGAGGTAACACTCTGCGATCACATGTGAAAGTGAGGTCTCTAATATCACTACCACAGTGATATCGTCTCTGCCTCCTGTACAATGGGTCAGTATAATGCATATTCTAAACACGTGTGTGCACTCCTAGAATCTTATAATTAATGTATAGCCTCAATGACTGAGATAAACACAAATATAGTATTTTTAGTCAGTACTGTGAAAGACTCCTTACTAAAATCCATTTGAGTCACTAGTTCATTAGACGACAATGTCCACTGTAAAATAAACCTTTAGGTGTTCATCTGGTGCTAATTATTAATAACCAGGAGGCCACTCCTTAATATGCTGACACACTTCACCCCGATTCTGGGAGTGTGGTCTTTTAGATTTGTTAAGTTTATTAACGCTTATTGCATGCCATTGTTATGACAATATATATTTTTAACAAATCAGACATGAGTATGAAAAGGAAGAAAAGTCCTTTAAGGATCCTTCCTTGAAAGCTGTAGAAATAGCAAAAATGAGTTGCTAAAAGTATCCTTTTTCTTAGTAAATCACAATAAGGCTTCTATAAAGTAGTGATAGGGATGATCTACTTATAATAATTATTGCTTCAGGTTTACTTCCTGAGAATTTTGAAATTATCACCTGAATTTAAAGAAGTCTAAATTGGAACTTTGTCATTTACAAAAGGGAAACTCACTATCCTTAAATCCATATTCAAAGTCTTCAGTTCTATGTCAAATATTCAGCAAAGAAATGGATACTTATTGATCTTAAAGTAAAACCAAATATTTGAAATAGACAAAATAAATTTTTCATACCTTGTTGTTTAACCACCTTTTAAAGTAGAATTAGGATTTTAAGGTTTTGATTGCTTTAATAAAGCTTTATAAGATCTGCTATTGTATAATAAAAATAACACTGAATTGAGAATGAAGATAAATCTGTCCACTATTTATTAATCACACTCCTTTCTGAAATTTATGTTACTCTTCTTAAAATAGTTACACTGGATTTAATGGTCACGAGAAATATTTATATAAATGGTTATCATGGTAATTGGAAAGTGTTCAGTTCCTTCCTTGCACCTGAACAAAGAACGTTTAGGAGATTGATAAACCTTTAGGAGATTAAGAAACAACTTTAGCATATACCTGAGTCTTTATCAACAATAGGAGTTTTTTAAGAGCAAAAAAACTGTTACATTCAGGCTCCACAGCTTTGTTTGTTTGGTTGATTTTCATTTAATTTTTCTCCTTGCAAATACTGGAGTAAGAAACAAGCATTATACAGCTATTGTGATTCCCTGATGAACTATTAAAGAAATTCAACCAGGGAGCTAACAAAATTTAAATGACAGAGTAACTTCATCTAAAACTAGAAATTGTATCACTCCTGAAGATTGGTCTGAGTTACCATTTCCTGAAGGATATCTATTAAATTTTATCTGTCTCTTTTAGTGTAACATGCATTAATTAAAATAATTTAGAGCCAGAATATTCTTCCACAATTTGGGAAATTATATAGGATTATCAGTGATCTTTGGCTTTATTTAGTGTTCTTTTCATTATACTTATTTTGCTAAAATATGTATTCTACTGAAGGGTTTCATAATAAATACCACAATTTCATTAGTCCTTTAAGTGTCTGTATACTATTCAAGTATTCACTCCCTCATTCATTCTTATGTTCAATGAACATCGACTGAGCACTTGTCATGTATCAGACACCATTCAAGTTGTCATGGATGCAACAATGAACAAACAGACACGAATCCCTACCCACGTGGAGCTTATGTTCTGGATTAACAGACAGGCAATGGACAACCCAATTAGGGAAAATACATGACATGATAATAATGATTGATGGAAAGTAGGAAATAAAGTCAGATAACAGAAGTATCAGGGATGGTATAGTTTTAGGTAGGTGGTCAGGAAAGGCTTCAGTGAAAAATTCATATTTAGTAAAGCAATGAGGATTTATCTACCTATAATCCAAGGCAGAAGAGTTCTGTTTGTTTTTGTATGTTGATATGCATGCAGCATGCATGAGCTGTTTATAAATCTCAGAGATTAACCCTTTGTTAGAAATTAACTGTAAGAAAGAAGGAAAGTTAAAAAAAAAGTGCTGAAATTTATTTTTAGCAATGAAGGCATTCAAAAGATGAAAACAAGTTAAAAGACTAGTATTTCAAACAAATAAAATTGTTAATGAATTGTTTATGTTCAATACCCTGTGCCAGTCTTGAATACTGTAACAAACATTTTCATATTTGACTTGTATAGTAGTTCTTCTAAAGCAAGCATTTTTTTTCTTTCTTTTTTTTTTTTTTTGGTTCAGTTCAGTTCATTCAGTCGCGTCTGACTCTGCGACCCCATGCATCACAGCATGCCAGGCCTCCCTGTCCATCACCAACCCCCAGAGTCTACCCAAACCCATTTCCATTGAGTCGGTGATGCCATCTAGCTATCTCATCCTCCATTGTCCCCTTCTTCTCCTGCCCCCAATCCTTCCCAGAATTAGGGTCTTTTCCAAAGAGTTAAGTCTCCATATCAGGTGGCCAAAGCATTGGAGTTTCTGCTTCAGGAGACTGGTACTCAGAAGCTTAAACATTTTGCCAAACAGAACATGTAAGATTAATAAGTACAGCAGAAAACTAGAATATATTAAGTCTTTACTAAAGCTGCCATTATTATTCCATTTCAGAGGACAAAAATTAGAACCAGCATGTTAAGTATCTTGCTTGAGCTCTTACAGTAGAGAATTGGTAGAAACACAATTTCCATACTGTTGGCTAGACACAGAGACCAAGACATTAAATAATTATAATCAACTGCTTCCTCTAAAGAAACAAGTGTTCACAGGGTAGTATTGGCTGGCCAAAAAGTTCATTTAGGTTTTGANTTATTAGGCAAGAATACTGGAGTGGGTAGCCATTAACTTCCCCAGGGGATATTTCTGAACCAGGTATCAAATCTGGGCCTCCTGATTGGCAGCTCGATTCTTTACCTCTGAACCACCAGGGAAGCCTGTTACTAACCTGCTACCATGTAAATCATCAGCATACCATATTTCTGTATTTAAAATAACATATACTAGCTTCTTTGTGGGTCAGAATAAACTATGGAAAATTCTTAAAGAGATGGGCATATCAAATCACTTTACCTGCCTTTTGATAAAACCTGTATGCAGGTCAAGAAGCAACAGTTAGACCAGGACATGGAACAATGGACTGGTTCAATATTGGAAAAGGAGTAGGTCAAAGCTGTGTATTGTCTCCCAGCTTGTTTAACTTCTATGCACTGTATATCATGTGAAATTCCAGGCTGGATGAAGCACAGGCTGGAGTCAGGTTTGCTGGGACAAATGTTAATAGCCTCAGATATACAGATAATAACATTCTAATGTTAGAAAGTGAAGAGGAACTAAAGGTCCTCATGGTGAAAGTGAAAAAGGAGAGTGAAAAAGCCTGCTTAAAATTCAGCATTCAAAAAACTAAGATCATGGCATCAGTCCCATCACTTCATGGCAAATAGATGGGGGGAAATGGTGACAGTGGCAGGAACAGATTATATCTCTGTATAGAAACACAGAAGCCTCTATTTTCTCATAAGTGCAGAAATTATGTTTATTTTTCCAAATAAATAGTATTATCAACTTTCAGAACAATTTTTTAAATTTTATGCTTAATATTGCTGCTTATCTTGGTCATGGATATTTTTAAATTCTGCAGTCACATCCTTTTCAAAAAATATGTAAAAAAAAAATGCCAGCAAACAACTACTCACATCATTGTCTGTAATATATACTACCCACACACAAAAAAAAAATTGTGTGCCATACACAACTGCATGCAAAACATAATAAGATGGTGTCCTCTTACTTAAAGATCCTGTGGTAGATGAATGAGCTCACATATTCCTAATGAGGAGAAGAGAATTTGGTCAATTTCCTGTGTTAAATCAGAGAAGCAAATTTGAACTCAAACACTGAAAAGAAATGAGAGTATGATAAGAATATTGAATCTTTTCCCATATATTATCCTTAAAATGGATGCTATTGTCATGCCAATATCTAAATCATCTTCATCAAAATTATAACTTTAACCTTACAGAAACCACCTGCAGTGTACCATTCCTGACCTTAGAAAAGTTATTGGATATTTTAGCTGAATTTTTAAAAACTCAGCTTATGTAGAAAATAACCATTGCTACCAATGAATGCACTGATTTCTATGCTATTGTTTTTGTTTTTTGTTTTTACATCGTTAATACTTCATTGCTTTCTAGGGCTATAAACACTCCAAAAAATGGTTTGAGAATTTTAAAAGCGTTCAGTTCATCACTCAGTTGTGTGCAATTTTTTGAGACCCCATGAACTGCAGCATGATAGGCTTCCCCATCCATCACCAACTCCCAGAGCTTGCTAAAACTCATGTCCATTGAGTCGGTGATGCCATCCAACTATCTCATCCTCTGTTGTCTCGCTCTCCTCCTGCCTTCACTCTTTTCCAGCATCAGGGACTTTTCCAATGAGTCAGTTCTTTGCATGAGGTGACCAAAGTTTCATAGTTTCAGCATCAGTCCTGCTAATGAATATTCAGGATTGATTTATTTTAGGATTGGCTGGTTTGATCTCCTTGCTGTCCAAGGGACTCTCAAGAGTCTTCTCCAATACCACAGTTCAAATCATTAATTCTTTGACACTCAGCTTTTTTTTTTCTTTTTTTAATATAAATTTATTTATTTTAATTGGAGGTTAATTACTTTACAATATTGTATTGGTTTTGCCTTACATCAACAACTCTCACATCCATACATGACTACGAATAAAACAAGCTTTGACTTGATGGAACTTTGTTGGCAAAGTAATGTCTCTGCTTTTTAATATGCTGTCTAGGTTAGTCGTAACTTTCCTTCCAAGGAGTAAGTGTCTTTTAATTTCATGGCTGCAGTCACCATCTGTGGTGATTGTGGAGCCCAAGAAAAGAAAATCTGTCACTGTTTCCATTGTTTCCCCATTTATTTGCCATGAAATGATGAGCCTGGATGCCATGATCTTACTTTTCTGAGTTTTAAGCCAGCTTTTTCACTTTCCTCTTTCATCAAGAGTCTCTTTAGTCTTCACTTTCTGCCATAATGGTGGTCTCATCTGCATATCTGAGGTTATTGGTATTTCTCCTGACAATCTTGACTCCATCTCCTGCTTCATACAGCATGGCACTTCTCATGATGCACTCTGAGAATAAGTTAAATAAGCAGGGTGGCAATATACAGCTTTGATGAACTGCTTTTCAAATTTGGAACAAGTCTGTTGTTCCATGTCTGATCTAACTGTTGCATCTTGACCTGCATATAAATTTCTCAGGAGGCAGGTAAGGTGGTCTGGTTTCATCTCTTGAAGAATTTTCCACAGTTTGTTGGGATCCACACATAGTCTTTAGCATAGTCAGCGAAGCAGAAGCAGATGTTTTTTTTCTGCAATTCTGTTGTTTTTTTTTTTTTCTATGATCCAACAGATGTTGGTAATTTAACCTCTGGTTCCTCTGCTTTTTCTAAATCCAGCGTGAACATCTGGAAATTCACAATTCACATACTATTGAAGCCTAGCTTGAAGAATTTTCAGCAGCATTTTGCTATCATGTGAGATGAAAGCAATTGTGCAGTAGTTTTAACATTCTTTGGCATTGCCTTTCTTTGGGACTAGAATATAAATTGACTTATTCCAGTCTATGGCCACTGCTAAGTTTTCCAAATTTGCTGGCATATTAAGTACAACACTTTCACTGTATCATCTTTTAGAATTAGAAATAGCTCAGCTGGAATTCCATCACCTCCACTAGCTTTGTTCGTAGAGATGCTTCCTAAAGACCACTTGACTTCACATTCCAGAGTATCTGGCTCTTGATGAACGATCACATCATCATGGTTATCTGGGTCATTATGACCTCTTTTGTACAGTTTTTCTGTTTATTCTTGCCACCTCTTCTTAATATTTTATGCTTCTGCTAGGTCCATGCCATTTCTGCCCTTTATTGTGCCCATGTTTGCATGAAATGTTCTGTTGGTATCTCTAATTTTCTTGAAGAGATCTCTAGTCTTTCCCATTCTACCATTCTATTTCTTTGCATTGATCACTGAGGCAGGCTTTTCCATCTCTCTTTGCTAGTCTTTGGAACTCTGCATTCAGATGGGTAGGAATACTTTTCTCCTTTCCTTTTGCTTCTTTTCTTTTCTCAGCTATTTCTAAGTCCTTGAGAGTGAAAAAGTTGGCTTAAAGCTCAACATTCTGAAAACGAAGATCATGGCATCCGGTCCCATCTCTTCATGGGAAATAGATGGGGAAGCAGTGGAAACAGTGTCAGACTTTATTTTGGGGGGCTCCAAAATCACTGCAGATGGTGACTGCAGCCATGAAATTAAAAGACACTTACTCCTTGAAAGGAAAGTTATGACCAACCTAGATAGCATATTGAAAAGCAGAGACATTACTTTGCCAACAGAAGTCCATCCCTTCTCCTGTCCTCAGTCTTTCCCAGCATAAAGGTCTTTTCCAATGAATCACCTGTTTGCATCAGGCATTCAAAGTATTGGATCTTCAGCTTCAGGTAGTTGGGTACACAGGCTAACTTTGTTGGACTTATGAACAAGCTTTTGGAACAGAACTTGTTTGTAGGTAGGGGGCTTACTGTATAGCAATGAAAAGCAACAGCCTAGAGAGAACTTCTAGAAATTAAAACTTTAAACTTCCTGTTACCTGAGAAGAGTTGGGATTTTTTGATGTTTTTCTATACAGCAAGATATGAGAGGTACTATCTGTAGGCAATCATTTCTTTTTTTTCTTTTTCAGCATTCCCTTCTCCAAATGGAAAATGCACTCACCTTTAAATAGAGAGCCAGGTGTGGAGATGATTGCAATTCTTTTCAAAAAATTTACAAATGACTCAGTGGAAATAACAATGGGAAAAAAAAAGCAGAAAAGAACTCTGAGAGAGATTCAGCAACATTTTTCAAAAATAATCAGCAGTCTCCAAATGTACTAGAAGAAAACTAATGATGAGATTAACAAAAGTTTGAGCACCATACGATATTACAAAAGATAGCCAAAGTGAAGGAATACAGTCATTCAAAGCACAGATAAAATTATAGTTGAAAAGAAAAAAAAAAGTTTGGTAAGAAAGTGACAGGAGCTGAGAGAATAAAGGTTTTATACGAAAAAGTGAAGGTGTTTAAAAGCTTAAGAAAGAGGAAGAGGAAAAGAAACAGAAATAAGAGAATGAAAGAACAAGAAAGGTAGAAATGATTATGAAGGTTAGATAAGCTGTCATTTCTTTAATTTGTTTGAAGAGTTCCAGATTATAATAATATTAAAAGTATTGTCTAAGGACTTCCCTAGTGGTCCAGCAGTTGTTGTTTAGTTACCAAGTTGTGTCAGAATCTTTTGTGTCACCATAGACTGTAGTCCGCCAGGCTTCTCTCTCCATGGGATCACACTGGCAAGAATACTGGAATGGATTGCCATTTCCACCTACAGGGGATCGTTCTGACTTAGGGATCAAACCTGTCTCTCTTGTATTGGCAGGCGGATTCTTTACCGCTGAGCCACCAGGGAAGCCCTGGTCCAGCAGTTAAGACTCTGCACTTCCAGTGCAGGGGTTGTAGGCTCAGTCCCTGGCTGGAGAATGAAGATCCCACATGCCATGCGGCAAAACCAAAAAGTAAAATGTAATAAAGGGAGTGATACCTAAATTAAAAATTTTTTGAAAAGTATTGTCTAAAGAGGTAAAGTGCTGAGAAGGTGTGGAAAACAGGCCATAAAAATTAAAATAGTGTTGATGTTATAAAACATATGTGTTCTCTTAGTTACCTATGTAGATCTAGAAGCCATCTAGGATTATGGCAGGAAAGTAAATTGTGATCAAGGTGCAAATTCTCAATCAGTTTGAAGTAGAGTATTATAGATTTGGTGCTTTCTGGGTAGTGCAGTGGTAAGGAATCCACCTGCCAATGCAGAAGATGCAAGGGACATGGATTCAATCCCTGGGTTGGGAAGATCCCCTGGAATATGAAACGGCAACCCACTTCAGTATTATTTCCCGGAAAGTTCCATGAACAGAGGAGCCTGGCAGGCTACAGTTCATGGAGTCATACACAGTTGGACATGAATGAGTGACTGAGTTTGTGTGCGCACATACACACGCACACACAAACACACGCATGATAGGCTTAAGATTATGCTGGTAAAGAGAAATTGAAGATGTAAATCGTAGCAAAAGGGTCTTGGTGACAGCACCAGATCACCCTGGACATTAGGGGCATGAGCTACAAGAAAAGTAGCAACCTTCCATATGTGGCATAGGAGAAACAGTGCCCTCAGAGAATCCATATTTTGGCTCAGACAAGGAGGAGGGACAAAGTCTTAGTAGAGATGGTACCTTTGATGAGGGTGGGGAAAATTCTTTAAAATGTAGCTAAATTCAGGCAGGAAGATGGGAATTGATAGAAAGCTGGCACTGGAAGATAGTCTGGAGAGAGAAAGCACAAATCATTTGGAGTGAGGGGTTCTACAAAAGAAATCTGATGAAATAATTATATTTAGGAATACGGTGCAGAGTAGCAGGAATGAGACATTCCAGTCAGACTCAGGGTGAAGAAACAACTATAAAAATCTTAAAAATGCATAGTTTGGGTTTTGAAGTGTTGCAGTTTGCTGACAATACAAATATTCTCCGTGCTTTTAACCAGGGTGGTCCACCAGTTCTCTGTGTGGTCGGTCTGAGATATATCTTTTAAGATCTGGGCATGGATTCTTTTCACATGTCCGACTCTGAAATCCTGAGGACCATAGCCTGCCAGTTCCCTCTGTCCATGGGATTTCTCAGGCAAGAATACTGGAGTAGATTTCCATTTGCTTCTCCAGGGTATCTTCTGGACCCAGGAATGGAACCCTTATCTTTTGCATTGCAGGCAGATTATTTACCACTGAGTCACTGAGATTCAATAGATATGCTTGAATATATGTTTCTCAGCTGTTGCATGCTTTTCCACTACTTCTATGGGCCCTTAAATGATTGTTTTTGACAGTTTTGCTCAGATTTTTGTTGGTGGTGGTGGTGTTGCTTGTTTAGAAGAGTTCTTTGCTTAGCTATCCTGAAAGTTCTTCCTGTCCGCTACCCTCCAACCTCATAACATAGCCCTTTGTTGTATCTTCATCAGACAACTCTTTTGTTTCGGAAATCATCCTTGGTCAAAAGCTCCAGAGTCCTGGAAGATAACACATTTTGGCAGTTAATGACAAAAGGTTGGTGGGGTCATCTCACACCTTCTTTTATTAAATCCTCACCTCAGCAGGAAGAGAAGGAAATGGCATCCCACTCCAGTACTCGTGCCTGGAAAATCCCATGGATGGTGGAGCCTGGTAGGCTGCAGTCTGTGGGGTCGCTAAGAGTCGGCCATGGCCGAGCGACTTCACTTTCACTTGTCACTTTCCTGCATCGGAGAAGGAAATGGCAACCCACTCCAGTGTTCTTGCCTGGAGAATCCCAGGGACGGGGGAGCCTGCTGGGCTGCCGTCTATGGGGTCGCATAGAGCTGTACAGGACTGAAGCGACATAGCAGCAACAGCAGCACCTCAGCAGGGCTTTAGCAATGTCCTTCCCTTATTTTACAGCCATTAATGGTTTATGCTGTTGATATGAGTTAAGGCAATGATCATCTTCGTGTAAAATCCCAAGGTTGCCTCCTGACCACCTCTACTCCGTGTTGTCGCCATTACTTACACACACAAATCAATCCATGACACTTACTGCTTTGCTTTCAGGGAGACTTTACTGATCTTTAAAAATGTTTTATATACTTTAAAAAGTTTATATTGGACTGTAGCTGTATTACAATGTATTAGTTTCAATTCATAACAAAATGATTTGGTTTTATATATATCTCTTCTTTCCAAATTATTTTCCCATTTAGGTTATTACAGAGTATTGAACAAAATCCCTTGTTGTTTTTAAAAAACTTTTTGTAGGTGTTTTTAATTCCTCAGTTTCTTGCTTCTTTTTGGCTTCAACAGTTTTGAATTTTTTTGTTTGTTTGTTTGTTTGTTTTTGCAGTGGGGGGGGCGAGGGTGTGGAATTGGTGTATTACCAAACAGACGCAGCAATAGCCTATACTACTAAATGTGGAACTCTTCCTTATTTGTTGAAAATATGCTGAGTAAAAGCATCAAATTTAGCTCTAAGAATCAATGATGTTACCCATTTTCAGATTTTTTTCCCTAATCATCCAAAAGACACATATAAACATGTAATCAGTAATGAACTATGATGGAATCTGGAGGAAATCCATACAGCTTCCTTGGTCTTTCCTTGCTAAGTTTCCTGCTCCATATTTGAAAAACAGGTCTCTAAGTGATGCATGTAGAAATCATTTTATAAACAGAGCTATTTTTGTCTCAAAACATTTCCATGTTCTATTCCAGTAACTATGTAGATGGACCTGACGTTTTCCAGTGGGCCATCTCCAGTGGGAATTAGATGTATGCCTGCCAGATTAGCAGATTCTCTAGATGGTTTATGGAAAACAATGGCCTAAGGGAAGGAAGATGCACAATTCAGTTCAGACAAAAGAGGGGAGGAGCTCTTTTTAAAGATGGGTTTGTTTCTCTACAGTAGAACCAAGTATAAGGGGGAAAGTGGAACTGACCTGCTGTTATATGTTTAACAGTGGGCTCTGTGGTTGTGGGGATGGTTCACAAGCCCTGGTTTAATAGCATAAGCTAATCTTTGTGATGTAAATTACAAGCTACCAACGTTGTGTCCCTGGATTTGGAGTAGAAAAGGAACATACTCAATTTGTGCTCAAAGAACCAGTGTGAACCAACTGCAGCACACCACTGGCCTTGCCCCATAAATAAAAAAGAAATTCCAGGTTTGTTCATCATAAAAAGTCCAGATAGACCAGAAGCGCCATCCTAAAAGCTTCCCATGGGTTAGGACTCGGCGTATATTTCTCTGTTAGAAACTATCCAGCACAATGGATGAGCATGTTTGCAAATACTTATGACAAACTAATTTTTTTTCACTCCCCTTTCTCCTCAGTACTATCACGGTAAGGAGGATAGCATACACTCTAGCTGTCATCCCTATTCTTCCAACTTGTAAATCTGTCTTTTCCTTTCAGTCTTAGAGATAGATAAATGTACATACACACATTTTATATAGAAGTTACACATATATTTTAATCCTCAATAAAGACATGTTTAAAGGGAGTTTTCTCTTTAAAATTGAGATGACTATATTTCTGTGTATTTTGCTTCAGTTTTTATATTAATCTTTTATCTTATTTCAACCCCACAAGTTTCTTATGAAATTCAATAGCTACTAGGAAACCAGAACTGTCAGTTTTTGACAGTTTCTATTTAGTTGTGTTTCTTTTCAATCAAGGATTATAGTTTGATATATTAAAGTAAATTTGACCAAATTGAAACACAAATTTAGTTTAAAAGATAGAAGTTATTATTATTTTGGCAAAGGGAATTGCTAGTGGATGTGCAAAAATTATGGCTGCAATAAGGAGCTTTGTAATTTTTCAAAACAGACACAAAAAGAAAGCTGATGTCAGTCACTTCAGAGAAGAAGAAAAATAGTAATAAACTTACCTGTAACCTTCCAAAAATGTCATTAAAATACAACATATGTAAAGTAATTAACCTCCAATTAAAATCAATAAATTTATACTAAAAAATACAACAGGTGGAAAATACAGAGTGATAATGAAAAAGTAATTTTTTCTAATTTGAGTGTTTCATGTCATTAAGAAGATGAGCTTCTTTTGAGAGCTATATTCTATAATTATTTTTATTGAAATTATTTCAAAGAAAATCAGTGAGCATTTCACTGCTGCTGCTGCTAAGTCGCTTCAGTCATGTCCGACTCTGTGTGACCCCATAGACAGCAGCCCACCAGGCTCCCCCGTCCCTGGGATTCTCCAGGCAAGAACACTGGAGTGGGTTGCCATTTCCTTCTCCAATGCATGAAAGTGAAAAGTGAACATGAAGTTGCTCACTCATGTCCGATTCTTAGCGACCTGACAGACTGCAGCCCACCAGGCTCCTCCGTCCATGGGACCCTCCAGGCAGGAGTACTGGAGTGGGGTGCCATTGCCTGCATTTCACTGGCATATCAAAATTAATTGTATTATAATAAAAACAGAAAACACATTTTTCTCTTGCTAATAGTATATTAGGTATTACCTCTCTGCTGTTGTGAAAGAAAAGTGTCACTCTCTATACTTTGTCTCAGATTTTATTCCTGTTTCAAAAAACTTTTTTTTAATCAGAGTGGCTGAAAATAGATTTTGTTCTATTTATAATTCTCTCAGTTTTCTCAGGTTTTCCAAAGTTTCAAGTTGCTTATGAATCATAAATTTTCTTGTTAATAATGGCTTGGGTGGACCATATTATAATTTTAATAGAGGAATTTTCACCAATGTTAAATACTTTGGATACATTGTTTTAGGTACAATATAACACTAAAATTAATTTTGCTTATTTCTTAACACAATGTGCAGTATACTACACTGTTTTTTTAGTATGGTTGTGTTATATTCTATTGGTTAATGCTTGGCTAGAGTCTGACCATAAGCAAGTGAAACTAAAAAAGATGGAGGAAAAGATTCAATCTGTGGAGTTTAGAAATGCTGGAAAAATTACTGTGTGGAAAATATGTTTCTTCAATAAAATCACAATGTCTGTGGTGGACAAAAAGATGGTAAATCGGATACTCAAGTTATGATAGCTGCCACTAGGCAACAGCTAAAAGGTGAGAAAAATAGACTGGGAAAAATGTGAAAATGTTCTTCAAAGGATTTGAAGTTCTGTAAAAATAGAATAAAAATATTATGGAAATTGAGATGGCAACTTCATGTATACTCACCTTAGTAATATTCTTGTTTTTGTGTATTTCACAGCTAAGGGCTGGTTTTTCTCAATAAAAACTCGCTATAAAACCACCGTTTGAGAAGTAGATTCAAATAAAGATGACTCCACATGTATTTTACATGATAAAATAAACACTGACAAATGCTGTACTATCTAGTATCTTAGATAAATTTTACTGCCACCAGTATAGACACCATTTTTAAATATCTGTCTCACACATANTTGATATTTCCCCTGTAATCTCTGTCTCTTATACACATCTAGATGTGTATAAGAGACAGATTTTACATGATAAAATAAACACTGACAAATGCTGTACTATCTAGTATCTTAGATAAATTTTACTGCCACCAGTATAGACACCATTTTTAAATATCTGTCTCACACATAAGTGTCCATCATATCAATATGAAAAGTTTTAGTAGTGATAATAGAAAATAAACCATTGGAAAAATATCAAGGCTGTGGAATGTGGCCATGCAAGTTAAATTCTACATGAATGGCATTGCTGAATTTAGAGAATGTACAAAATTACTGTGTTTATTTTTGCAAAATAAAATGGAGTTATGCTAAACAGATTGTAAATATAATGTAGCAAACAGTATAGATGAAAGTATTTTTCATTCTTTTTCATTTGTTTTAATTTTGAGAGGATTTAAAAATCGTGTGTGTGTGTGTGTGTGTGTGTGTGTGTAAGACAGTGTATCATTTAGTATCAGCCAATTATAAAATGTAAATATAAGGCTTATTGGTGTTGAGCTTATCGCTTAAAACCATTCCCATGATGAGTTTATGAAAGTGAAAGTCGCTCAGTTGTGTCTGACTCTTTGCAACCCCATAGACAATACAGTCCATGGAATTCTCCAGGCCAGAATACTGGAGTAGGTAGCTGTTCCGTTCTCAGGGGACCTTCCCAACTCAGGGATTGAACCCAGATCTCCCACATTGTGGTGGATTCTTTACCTGGAAAGAGAAAATTTAATACATTTTGATTAAATGACCAGTTTGCACAAATATTGCTACTATTCACTTACAATAGAGTTGTATGAGTTTTATGGTAATGGGTGGGTATTTTATGCAGTTTAAAAGAAGAAAATAGGAATTTAGAAATCTATTTATCTTCTTGTTACACAGGGAATATTATAGAAGTGGTATGTTCCATTCTTTAAAATTTTTCATTGGTTCCCAGCTATAGTTGTCTGCATCTATTATAACATCAAGCTGTTCAGATGAGGGTTAATACACTTTTCTGTCTTTCCTTCTTTATGAAGCTAAGCTTCTGAATGAAAAGGGTATGCATTTTAATGGAATTCTCCCCTGAGGCACATCAAGTCATTTTATACAATGACATACTAAGAAAGGCAATTTATGGTGTGTGACTGACTCTAATGTGAATTTTTCATCATTTCATTTGTTTTCCATTAGTCAGAAAAAAAGACATATGAACTACATAGAAATCTTTTTATTGTACTCAACAGGGGGGTTGCAGTATATTAGAATTCTGGTGGAACACAGTATGTCATGAAGTTTATGAAAAAATTGACATTTAAAAATATTTTATTTTAAAATCTCTAGCAAGAATTTCAAAACATTCTCAAAGGACTTTTTTTAATGGCAAATGCTTTACAAAAGAGATTTTGAAAAATAAATGTTGGCTTAGAACTTCTATCAGTAATTTAAAACAATTTAAAATTATTGGGTTGTAAGTTGTTATGGAAAAATCCAGACAAATCAATTGGCCTATCCAGTATTATAATTCATGTTTATGAAAATTCTTATTCAAATATAAATTAATTAAAATATAGCTGATGACTGTGACTAAGTCAATAAAGCAGTATTTTAGGTATCTGTTTTCAACCATATATTTTATTTCCTCTGTCAGGGTTTCTAATAAAGAGCTTCCCGGTGGCTCAGATGGTAATTACCAACTAAAAGCACACAAATGTCTCTTGTGAATAAAGTGTTACATCTCATCATATATAAAATATTTAGACTATTTGTATAAAATTATCAGAAAAAAGTATATTATTGTACTTTGGCCACTTCATGAGAAGGGTTGACTCATTGGAAAAGACTCTGATGCTGGGAGGGTTTGGGGGCAGGAAGAGAAGGGGACGACAGAGGATGAGATGGCTGGATGGCATCACTGACTCGATGGACATGAGTCTGTGTGAACTCTGGGAGTTGGTGATGGACAGGGAGGCCTGGCGTGCTGGAATTCATGGCGTCGCAAAGAGTCGGACACGACTGAGCGACTGAACTGAACTGATGGGACCAGATGCCATGATCTTAGTATTTTGAATATCGAATTTTAAGCCAGCCTTTTGGAGAAGGCAATGGCACTCCACTCCAGTATTCTTGCCTGGAAAAATCCCATGGAGGGAAGAGCCTGGTGAGCTGCAGTCCATGGGGTCGCTGAGAGTCAGACACGACTGAGAGACTTCACTTTGACTTTTCACTTTCATGCACTGGAGAAGGAAATGGTAATCCACTCCAGTGTTCTTGCCTGGAGAAGCCTGGTGGGAGCCTGGTGGGNAAAAAAAAAAAAAAAAAAGGGAAAATAAGTAAAACAGATGTGTATAAGAGACAGCAGTATGTCATGAAGTTTATGAAAAAATTGACATTTAAAAATATTTTATTTTAAAATCTCTAGCAAGAATTTCAAAACATTCTCAAAGGACTTTTTTTAATGGCAAATGCTTTACAAAAGAGATTTTGAAAAATAAATGTTGGCTTAGAACTTCTATCAGTAATTTAAAACAATTTAAAATTATTGGGTTGTAAGTTGTTATGGAAAAATCCAGACAAATCAATTGGCCTATCCAGTATTATAATTCATGTTTATGAAAATTCTTATTCAAATATAAATTAATTAAAATATAGCTGATGACTGTGACTAAGTCAATAAAGCAGTATTTTAGGTATCTGTTTTCAACCATATATTTTATTTCCTCTGTCAGGGTTTCTAATAAAGAGCTTCCCGGTGGCTCAGATGGTAATTACCAACTAAAAGCACACAAATGTCTCTTGTGAATAAAGTGTTACATATCATCATATATAAAATATTTAGACTATTTGTATAAAATTATCAGAAAAAAGTATATTATTGTACTTTGGCCACTTCATGAGAAGGGTTGACTCATTGGAAAAGACTCTGATGCTGGGAGGGTTTGGGGGCAGGAAGAGAAGGGGACGACAGAGGATGAGATGGCTGGATGGCATCACTGACTCGATGGACATGAGTCTGTGTGAACTCTGGGAGTTGGTGATGGACAGGGAGGCCTGGCGTGCTGGAATTCATGGCGTCGCAAAGAGTCGGACACGACTGAGCGACTGAACTGAACTGATGGGACCAGATGCCATGATCTTAGTATTTTGAATATCGAATTTTAAGCCAGCCTTTTGGAGAAGGCAATGGCACTCCACTCCAGTATTCTTGCCTGGAAAAATCCCATGGAGGGAAGAGCCTGGTGAGCTGCAGTCCATGGGGTCGCTGAGAGTCAGACACGACTGAGAGACTTCACTTTGACTTTTCACTTTCATGCACTGGAGAAGGAAATGGTAATCCACTCCAGTGTTCTTGCCTGGAGAAGCCTGGTGGGAGCCTGGTGGGAGCCTGGTGGGCTGCCGTCTGTGGGGTGGCACAGAGTCGGACACAACTGAAGCCACGCAGCAGCAGCAGCAGCAGCAAGCCAGCCTTTTCACTGTCCTCTTTCACCTTCTTCAAGAGGCTCTTTAGTTTCTCTTTGCTTTCTGCCATTAGGGTGGTATCATTTGCATTTCTGAGGTTGTTGATATTTCCCCTGTAATCTTGTGGTAGCTCTATTTTAGCTTTTTAAGGAACCTCCATACACTTCTCCATAGTGGCTGTACCATTTTACATACCGACCCCACAGTACAGGTGATTTACTTTTCCTCCATACATTCTCCAAAAATTTATTATTCGTACATTTTTGATGATGGTCATTCTGACAGGTATGAGATGATATCTCATTGTAGGTTTGATTTACATTTCTCTAGTAATTAACAATGTTGAGTCCCTTTTCTTGTGCTTTTTGGCCATCTATATATCTTCTTTGCAGAAATGTTTATTTAGGACTTCCGTCCATTTTATGGCTGGATTGCTTGAGTTTTCTTTTATTTGATATTGAGTTGTATATGCTGTTTATATACAACTAGGAATTAATTGGGAATTTTTAATTGGGAATTGATCCCTTGTCAGTTGAATCATTTTCAAACATTTTCTCCCATTCTGTTCATAATCTTTTCACCTATTTTTTATTTACTTTGGTATGCAAAACCTTTTAAGTTTAAAAAATACATTGCTGAAATTTATGTCACAGAGTGTTGTGCTGTGTTTTCTGCTAAATATTTTATACTAGTTTACTTTTAGGCCTTTAAGCTCTTTTAAGTTTATTTCTGTGTGTGGTATCAGAGAGTATTCTAATTTTATTATTTTTCATTGTCAGTTCAGTTCAGTCACTCAGTCGTGTCTGACTTTTTGTGACCCCATGAATTGCAGCACGCCAGGCCTCCCTGTCCATCACCAACTCCTGAAGTTCACAGCATCATGTTTCAGGGTTTGAAATAGCACCACTTATTAAAGAGACTGTCTTTTCTCCATCATACATTCTTGCCTCCTTTGTCATAGTTTGTTGATCATAGGTGTGTGGATTTTTTTCTGGGTTTTCTGTCTTGTTCCATTTATTTATATGTCTATTTTTGTACCAATACCATCCTCTTTTGTTTTGACTATTGTACATTTGCAGTATAGGGAGCCTGATGCCTCTAGCTCCATTTTTTTTTCCTTAAAATTGCTATGGCTAGTCAGTGTCTTTTGTGTTTCCACAGAATTTTTTTTTTTAATTAGTTCTAGTTCTGTGAAAAATGCCATTGGCAATTTAATAGGGTTTGCATAGAACCTATAGATTGCATTGGATAGTATAGTCATTTTCACAATATTGCTTCTTCCAGTCCAAGAACGTGGTATATCTTTCCATCTGTTTGTGTCATCTTTGATTTCTTTCATCAGTGTCTTATCAGTTTCAGAGTAGAATTCTTTTGCCTCCATAGGTAGTTTTATTCCTTGTTTTTTTATTCTTTTTGATGTGATAGTAAATAGGATTTTTTTTTAACACCATAATCAGGTGGGATTTATCTAGAGATGTGAGGATTTTCCAATATCTGCAAATTAAACAGTCTGATACATTACATTAACAAATTGAAAAATAAAGAAATATATAATCATTTCAGTAGATGCAGAAAAAGCTTTTGATAAAATTCAAAATCTTTTTAGGATAAAAAAAAAAGAAAGGAAAAACCTCCTCAGAAAGTGGGCATAGAAAGAATATACTTTAACATAATAAAAGTTATATATGACAATCCACAACATCATATTCAATGGTGAAAAACTGAAAGCATTCCCTGTAAGATTATGAATAAGACTAGGGTGGTCCACTATCACTATTTTATTTAACATAGTTTTAGAAGTCCTAGCATAGCAATCAGTGAGGAAAAAGAAACAAAAGGAAGTTGTGGGGTGGGAGGTGGGAGGGGGATTCGGGGTTGGGAGCTCATGTACACCTGTGGTGGATTCATGG
>SJYV01045098.1:46556-57281 GCA_006410875.1 Neotragus pygmaeus
AAAAAAAAGTAAAAAAAAAAAAAAAAGGGAAAATAAGTAAAACTGTCACTGTTTGCAGATGGCATGATATTGTACATAGAAAATCCAAAAAATGCTAATAGAAACTACTAGAGCTTATCAGTGAAGTCAGTAAAGTCACAGGATACAAAATTCATATGCAGAAATTTGTTTTGCATTTATATACAGTAATAAATCATTTGCTAAAAGTTTGTTGAGAATTTTTACATCTAAGTTTGTGAGATACTTCTCTATAATTTTCTTTTGTAATGTTGTTGTCTGGTTTGAGTGTAACTGTAATGCTGGCCTCATAGTATGAGTTAGGAAATATGCTGTCTACTTCTATCCTCTGAAAAGTTTGTCGAGATTTAATATAATTTTTCCATAAATGTTCAGTAGATTTCACCAATCAACCCAGTTGATCTTAGTGTTTTCTGCTTTGGAATGTTGTTAATTATTCATTCCATTTTACTTTTTTATAGACAAAGGGCTATTCATTTGTCTATTTCTTCTTGTATGAGTTTTGGCAAATCTCATCTTCCAAGTAACTGGTCCATGGCATCTAGTTTATCAAATTTTGCAACATAGAATTGTTAATAGTATTTCTTTACCATTTTTTTAATGTCTATAGTCTCTGTAGTGATTTCCCAAAATGTAGTTTTTCACCTTTATGTACGATATTGTCATAGATTTTAAAAATAACTAGCAAATTAAGAAGGTGCCCTTATACTATCTCTTCTTCTGTTTTCTCTAAGAATTGTGTAGAACCATTGTTAATTCTTTTTAAAAATTTTGATATAATTTTCGAGTGAAACCATCTGGGCATTTCTTTTGGGGAATTTTTAAATACAAATGCAATTTTCTTAATACTTATAGGACCAAACAAATGATCCCTTTCATATAGGTGAGTTGTAGCGAAATTGAACCATTTTATTTTAAGTTGTTAAATGTATGTGTATAGAGATATTTGTTTCATTTGCTTATTAGCCCTTTTAATTTCTACAGAGTTGTAATGATATCTCCTGTTTTCTTAACATTGGTAGTGTCTTTTTCACTTTTTTTCCCCCTTTTGTTTACTAGTTTTGCTAGATAGTTTGCCAGTTTAATCTTTTTAAAGATCAGATTTTTTTCCTATTGTTTTTCTCTTTTCAATAATTTATTCCTGTTCTTATCTTTTAGTTATCACTTATGCTTGTTTGGGTTTATTTTGCTCTTCTTTTTCAGGTCACTTGAGGGAATGAGTTAATAATATTGATTTTTTTTTTAGGTCTTTATTTTTTAATGTAACTATAGAATGCTATAAATTTCTCTCTGCCTTTCTTTAAGTCCATCCCATGTATTTTGGTATATCATAATTTCATTCTCATTCAGATCATTATATTGTTTGATTCCTTTGGCCCACTTGCCTATGTCTTATAAGTACCCTTGTGGGTATATTGGCCCCACCCAAATAATCCAAGATGATATTTTCTTCTCAAAATTCTTAGTAAAATTGTATCTGCAAAGTTAGCTTTTCTATGTGAAGTAGCATACTCATAGATTCCAGAGATTAAGACCTGGAAAGATTTGAGGAGAGGATATTATTCCACAGTGGATTATATACCACAGTGGATTATAAGGCCCCAAGAGGGGAAATCACCAAATAAAATCTAAAAACATGACTGTTGAAGAGAAATAGGAACCATGGTAGAGACAGGTGCTGTGCTAAGTCACCTCAGTCATGCCCGACTCTTTGCGACCCTATGGACGGTAGCCCTCCAGGCTCCTCATTCCACTGGATTCTCCAGGCAAGAGCATTGGAATGAGGTGCCATTTTCTTCTCCAGAGGATCTTACCAACCCAGGGATTGAGCCCACATCTCTTATGTCTCCTGCATTGGCAGGCAGGTTCTTTACCACTAGCGCCAGCTGGATTACTGCTCAAAACACCATCTACAGAGAGAGGAAGAGGAACAAATACTATGACTTCTCTCTCTCCCCACATTACAGTCTTTTGTCAACACCTCCCATAGGTAGATCTAGATGGAAACCAGCTAATACTGGAACCTAGGAGATGCACTGAATGTGCTAGCTCCTAGGGATTTAGAACAAAGCAACACAGAAGAAAGTACAGTATCTCAGTAGAATTTTTTGACTTTGGAAGGTAAACAAACAAATTAAATAACAATAAGCCATAATGACAAAGTCTTTCATCCTTTTCAAAAAAGCACACCAAAAAAGTACAGAAAATAATGAGAGCTGTTTTGTTTCCAGTTCTTCATGGTTTTTACAACAAAATATTCCAGATGCAAAAAGTACTTTGTAAGCATATTATTTGCTTTAAGAAGCCATGGACCACTTAATCAAATGTGCTTTCATTAATAAGAATTCAATGTACTGGTTAGACTTCCAAAGGAAATTGTTGTACAAATTTTCGCTCTTTTAGGACAATCAGACTCTGCTTCAGCATTACCTCTGTAATCAAGGTCCAGAGGTTTCAAAGGCTTCAGGTTTGAAAGCCTGTCATTTAGATCCTGCTGTTCCTTTCTGGAAGTACTAATCCAATACAAATCAGACCAGACCTTTGTGAATGTGGTATGTCATTGTACTCTGTGTTCCTTGGTCGTTGTTGTTGTTCAATTGCCCAGTCATGTCCAACGTTTTGCAACCCCATGGACTGCAACAAGATAGGCCTACCTGTCCCTCACCATCTCCCGGAATTTGCCCAAGTTCATGTTCATTGCACCAGTGATGTCGTCCAGCCATCTCATCCTCTGATGCTCTCTTTTCCTTCTCTCAATCTTTCCCAATCTTTGAGGGAATTTTCCAATAAGTCACAGTTCACATCAGATGACCAAAATACTGGAGCTTCAGCTTCCTCATCAGTCCTTCCAATGAATATTCAGGGTTGATCTCCCTAAAGATTAAGTGGTTTGATCTCCTCGCTGTCAAAGGGACGTTCTCCAGCACCATAGTTCGAAGGCATCAATCTTTGGTGCTCTGCAGTGGGTGGCCTTGCATGGTGTAGCTCATAACTTCATTGACTAATGCAGGCTGTTTCACCACTACAAAGCAGTGATCCATGAAAGGGGTGTTCTTTGGTAGCCCATTCTAAAATATATGCACAGCTGCAACAGGAACTGGCACCTGCCTGCAGCCCATAAAAATTCGCTAGAACAAAATATGCTCAAATAACTTGTGTTCAGAGGGTGAAACAAAAAATGGAGGCACACTACTTCAGAATGCAAATGAACCTACAACCGCAAAGGAAGGTGGCATACTTTAGATAGGCAAATGCAAATCCAAGGTCTAGAATTAAAATAATTAGCTTTTCTGGAGAGCAGTTCTAATGCTATGTAATAGTCATAGCTTTAATCTGTTAATCTGTTAACAGTTAAATGCCATTCCAGAGCTGACATATATGGAAAAAGATGATTACTGTATTTAACCATTTAACTGTAGAATGATTGAGCCTTAATATGCCACTATATTGATTATATTGACTGACCTATATTTGGAACAATAAATTAGAAAACGAGTGCATCTAATTTAAAGAGGTATGTTTTGAAATTGATGATTCTTCTATGGGCATAGGTCCAGTGACTTGTTTGATTTATTTACTTCAAAATGTGCACACATTAGAATAATGTATGTATGTGTATGTATTTGAATTGGGGGCGTTGTTAAGTACCCCCTTAATTAGATACTATATAAAACTTATCAATATTTCTTGCAATTATAAATAAATGTGGAAATCAAAGCTCTGAAATTAAGTAATAGTAGATAGTATATTGGAGTTGAGAAGTCACATCTGTTTGCAAGGAGGTCTTTTTTCTTTTTTTTAATAAAATACATTTATTTTAATGTTTCATTGGTACAATCTTTTTGTGAGTTTAAACTAGAGTATAGTTTTCAAGATCAAAAGTTAAATTTCTATCTGTCAAATAAATGGTTCTTTTGAAATGTTTGCTTGATTTTGTTTTAAAGAAGAAATTACTAAAAGTTTATTATATATTTTTTTAATCTCATCAAAATCTAATGTATGAATTTTAGAACATGACAGGGTAGGTTTTCCACAGTAAATTTGTGTAGTATATATGTTCTTATCAGAACAGTATTCAGTAAGTTAGATAAGGAAGAGCTTTCTGAGTATGCAGCTCAAATTCTTTTGTTTAAGTAGAGACTCACATTTGAGAACAAGTATCTTAATTAATTAGTCTCCTAGTTATCAAGTTTCTGGATTCTACTGCTGCTGCTAAGTCGCTTCAGTCGTGTCTGACTCTGTGCGACCCCATAGACGGAAGCCCACCAGGCTCCTCGTCCCTGGCATTCTCCAGGCAAGAACACTGGAGTGGGTTGCCATTTCCTTTTCCAATAGTGAAAAGTGAAAGTGAAGTTGCTCAGTCATGTCTGACTCAGCGAACCCATTGACTGCAGCCTACCAGGCTCCTCCATCCATGGGATTTTCCAGACAAGAGTATTGGAGTGGGGTGCCATTGCCTTCTCCTGGAAGGACTTAAATCAAGTTTCAAGATTTGTACTAAGAAGGAAACAAATCTGGAGAGCGAGACAGTAAGGAGAAACAAAGTGGCAGAAAGCTGTTACACTGGGGAATTGAGTCCTTCCTGTTTCTCCCAAAGTTTCAGTAAAAATCTATGCTGCTACTGCTAGTCGCTTCAGTCATGTCCGACTCTGTGTGATCCCATAGATGTCAGCTCACCAGGCTCCACTATCCCTGGGATTCTCCAGGCAAGAACACTGGAGTGGGTTGCCATTTCCTTCTTCCATGCATGAAAGTGAAAAGTGAAAGTGAAGTCTCTCAGTCTTGTCCGACTCTTCGCCACCCCATGGGCTGCAGCCTACTAGGCTCCTCCATCCATGGGATTTTTCAGGCAAGAGTACTAGAGTGGGTTGCCGTTGCCTTCTCCAATAAAAATATATAATAGGTGAGATATATGTTTTACAGGTAAGATTTCTTATAAAAGTCAGTGAAAGAGTCATTGACATGGGTTAAATAGGCACAACAGAAAGAGAACATGTATGGAGAGAGAGAAAAATCCTCCCCAGACAACAGATTGAAAAAGAAAAGTTAAATTGTTAGTTGCTCAATCATGTCCAGCACTTTGTGACCCAATGTACTGTAGCCCACCAAGCTCCTCTATCCCTGGGATTATCCAGGCAAGAACATTGGCGTGGCTTGCCATTCTCTTCTCCAGGAGATCTTCCCTACCCAGGGATCGAACCTGTTTCTTGAGCATTGCAGGTAGATTCTTTACCTTATGAGCCACTAAGGAAGCCCCTCAGGGGGAAATAATTCACAATAGAATTTATAGGAAATTGTCACCTTGATAGCATTGGCCACAAGGTCATTTGTAACCAAGGCCATATTTAACCTTCTATTTTCTTTTTGTTACTTTACTTTTCATATTGAGCACTAGACATTAAAACCTGTCTTTATGAGAATCTGCCTTATTCTACTAGGCATCCATGACGTTGCACAAGAAGCTCCCTCTTTTGAAAGCTTATGGCTATATCCCTTAAAACACCCTTTCTCATCTATTCCTCAGAATAACTTCAAGTTATCCTGCTAATTTCAACTTTTCCTGAGTGCCAAGTCACTGACTTAACTTCATTTTGAGTGGGTCCTGTCATATCCATTCCCAACAACAAGAAATGCAAAAAGCAAAGTGGTTGCCTGAGGAAGCCTTACAAATAGCTGAGAAAAGAAGTGAAAGACAAAGGAGAAAAGGAAAGATATATCCATCTGAATGCAACATTCCAAATAAGAGCAAGGAGAGATAAGAAAGCTTTCCTCAGTGACCAGTGCAAAGAAATAGAGGAAAATAATAAAATGGGGACGACAAGATCTCTTCCAGAAAATGAGAGATATCAGGAAAACATTTCATTCAAAGACGAGTACAATAAAGGGTGAAAATGGTACGGACTTAGCAGAAGATATTAAGAAGAGGTGGCAAGAATACACAGAATAACTATACAAAAAAAGACTTTCATGACCCAGATAGTGATTGTGTGATCCCTCACCTAAAGCCAGACATCCTAGAATGCAAAATCAAGTGGAACTAAAGAAGCATCACTACTGTAGACAAAGCTAGTGGAGGTGATGGAATTCCAGCTAAAAACTATTTCAAATCATAAAAGATGATACTGTTAAAGAGCTGCACTCAATATGCCAGCAAATTTGGAAAATTCAGCAGTGGCCACAGGACTGGAAAATGTCAGTTGTTATTCCAGTCCCAAAAAGAGGCAATGCCAAAGAATGCTCAAACTACCACACAATTGCACTCGTCTCACATGATAGTAAAGTAATGTTCAAAATTCTCCAACCTAGGCTTCAACAGTACATGAACTAACTTCCAGATATTCAAACTGGATTTTAAAAAGGCAGAGGAACCAGAGATCAAATTTCCAACATTAGTTGTATCATAGAAAAAGCAAAAAAATTCCAGAAAAAAAACCAGATACTTCTGTTTTATTGACTAGGCTAAACCTTTTGACTATGTGGATCAAAACAAACTGTGGAAAATTCTTTGATGTTCAGACTGACAGCTCTCTTTTTACACTAGTATGTAGCTTGATTCTCCTAGATCTTTGGAGCAGTTTTCTCAGGACTACTGAGAGGCTGCCTCTTAGACTCACAGTCCTTAATATTCCTATCAAATAAAATATCTCTCTACTTTCAGATTGTGACTACTTTTCTTTTTAGTCAACATGTCTATTAATATATTTCTTGATTAGAAAGTAAAAGCTCAAAATCCAGATTCTGTATTATTACTAATGCCACCATCAATTGACATAATAGGAACTTAAAAAAAATGTGTTGAATGAAAGAAGGAGGAATAACATAATTAAACAATGAGTTATTTTTTTTCTTGAGAAGTTCTTAATGCAATTATTTACACATCAGAAATAATATATGGCATGCTAGTGAATAAACCTATCAAAAATAAAAGCATTGCCCTTTATGGTGTAATTCCTCATTTAAATAAAAGCACACACTAGCAAAAAAATGCTCAAAATTCTCTAAGCCAGGCTTCAACTGTCTGTGAACCATGAACTTCCAGGTGTTCAAGCTGGATTTAGAAAAGGCAGAGGAACCTGAGATCAAAATGCCAACATCCTTTGGATCATTGAAAAAGCAAGAGAGCTCCAGAAAAAAAAAAAAAAAAAACAACATCTGCTTCTGCTTTATTGATCATACCAAGCCTTTGACTATGTGGACCACAAAAAACTGGAAAGTTCTTCAAGAGATTAGAATACCAGACCACCTGATCTGTCTCTTGGGAAATCTATATGCAGATCAAAAAGCAGCAGTTAGAATTGGATATGGAACAACAGACTGGTTCCAAATCTGGAAAGGCTATATATTGTCACCCTGCTTATTTAACTTATATGCAGAGTACATCATGAGAAACACTGGGCTGTATAAAGCACAAGCTGGAATCAAGATTGTCAGGAAAAATATAAATAACCTCAGATATGCTGATGGGACCAACCTAATGGCAGAAAGTGAAGAAGAACTAAAGAACCTCTTCATGAAAGTGAAAGAGAAGAGTGAAAAAATTGGCTTAAAACTCAACATTCAGATAACTGAGAACATGACATCCTGTCCCATCACATCATGGCAAATAGATGAGGAAAAAATGAGAGACTTTATTTTGGGGGGCTCCAAAAATCACTGCAGATGGCGATTGCAGCCATGAAATTAAAAGACACTTGTTCCTTGGAAGGAAAGGCATGACAAACCTAGATAGCATAATAAAAAGCAGAGACATTACTTTGCCAACAAAGGTCCATCTAGTTAAAGTTATGGTTCTTCCAGTGGTCATGTATGGATGTGAGAGTTGGACTACAAAGAAAGCTGAGTGCTGAGGAATGGTTGCTTTTGAATTGTTTCATTGGAGAATACTCTTGGGAGTTCCTTGGACTTCAAGGAGATCCAACCAGTTCATCCTAAAGGAAATCAATCCTGAATATTCATTGGAATGACTGATGGCTGAAGTTGAAGCTCCAATACTTTGGCCACCTGATGCAAAGAACTGAGTTGTTGGAAAAGACCCTGATGATGGGAAAGATTGAAAGTGGGAGGAAAAGGGGACAATAGAGCATGAAATGGTTGGATTGCATCACTGACTCTATGAACATGAGTTTAGGTACGCTCTGGGTGTTAGTGATGGACAGGGAAGCCTGGTGTGCTGCAGTCCATGGGGTCGAAAAGAGTAGGACGTGACTGATCAACTGAACTGACTGAACTGGTATAATTCTCTTATAATTATCAATATTATAGCCTACTTCTTTTATGCAGTTGAGGAAATAACTCATAGGCCTTTTGAAGTATTAAGCTGAGGCAGTCACAAGGACAACAAAATCAGATCAGCGTGATTTCTCTTGGCAACATTAATAAGTGTAGAGAAATTCCAGGATGAAGAATAGCTGGAATTCAGCTTTAAGGTAGCTGAATGCCTTGAAGAGTGCACACAAAATATAAGTTCAATGGCTTGTCCTGACTTTGATATGACCTATAATTTTCCTCTAAGTGCTCTATGTAAGTGTGCTTAACACCTAAATTGTTTCTACCTGTTCTATAGGAAACCTGGTTACATACCCAACAATGCCCCCGGTGGGCCTGGTATGTAGGCCCCATCTTATCATACAATTAGATGGCAGGTATTCTGTATGACACAATAGTCACTTTATTCATCAGCTCCTTCCAGGTTACAAATACAAACTGACTTAGAACTCAGTCCCCAAAATGGATTGTTTAGAGCTGGTTTTCCATTTACTACTAAAACCCAGCAGTACCGATTGCTTCAGACCCACCAGACTACAGTCTTTCCATGCACTAGACAGTTCTTTCTGGGTGTCTAGGAGAACACTGGTTTCAGGACAAATTGTCACCCACTGAAACCTGTGAAAATTCACCCAGTGTCCCCTCAGAAATTGAAGGTGTGTCAAAAGCCAACTTTTCTAATAACATCAAGCACTTTGCAAAATCATCACTTTGACTCTTTTGCTCTTTCTAAAATTAGGCTTTCTCTTCCACTCCCACTCTTTTTGGCAATCCAGCATTCCCATGGCTCCTTCAATAAAGTAAATTTATATTATTTTCCCAAATCTCTAGCCTTGGATAAAGTCAGATGTCTTTCTTGCTCTGCATTATCACTTCCAGATATTTCTTTGATGTACAATATTGGGAGGAGGAAGGTGTTAGATTTAGGTTCCAGGCATTCATTATGGTCGATGCCTCTAATTCATAGAGCCTGGCTTATGATTGCTCTCTCCAGTATTAATACTTGTCACCACTTGTGGGAATTTAAAAATCCGCATAGAGCATCTAACCATACCTTGACATATCAATCCTTTATATTCCTCAGTTCCAATGACAAATGTCCTTTCCTCCACTTCAATCACCATCTCCTAGCAGATTTCATGCAAAATCATTAATAGCTTACATGCATTAAAACATTATCACCATCTTTTCTCTATTCTCCCATTCTTGTCATCAGGAAATATGAAAAATAGATTGGATGAAGTGTCTACATATAGAGTAAAATATTAGTGGCAACATTCCCATGAAGCTTAATTAATGACATTTCACAGACTAATATATCCGTCTTAAATTTTTTTTCTATTCTAAGTGCTTTTTAAATGTGTAAGTTCTGCATTTGCAAGGAAATCTAGATGCATATATACTTTTTTTTTCATAGCATTTCACTATAATGGATTTATTGCTAATGCGTTTAGTGTTCAGTTTAGTTCAGTCACTGAGTCATGTCTGAGTCTGTGCAAGCCCATGAACTGCAGCATGTCAGGCTTTCCTGTCCATCATCAACTCCTGGGGCTTGCTCAGACTCATGTACATCGAGTCAGTGATGCCACTGAACCATCTCATCCTCTGTTGTCACTTTTTCTTCTGCCTTCAATCTTTCTCGGGGTCAGGGTTTTTTCCAATGGGTCAGTTCTTCTCATCAGGTGGCCAAAGTATTGGAGTTTCAGCTTCAAAATCAGTCCTCCCAATTTCTATTAATCTAAAACATTATTAATAAAAATATTTTTCACAATTAAATTTCTTTTCATGGATATGTAACATCAAAGAGACGAAATCAAGATCCACATTAATACTGTTGAGATTGACATTTCTATCTCTCATGGGCCAGCAGTGATGAGATTTGCCTTCTGGCTTGAAACAGAATAAAAGAAGTAAAATATATGAAACACTGGTATTTCAGATGCCAGTCATCAGACAACATAGGAAATCAAGCCCTGAGAGAAGGGAAGCTTACAGATTAGATCTGTAATTACCCTGATTATTACTTTAAAAAAAAATTGAAACAGAGTTGATTTAAAATGTTAGTAGTTTTCAGATATGATTCAGTTATAGATAGATAGATACAGATGTATATCTCCTTCAAATTATTTTCCATTATGGTTTATTACAAGATGTGAATATATTTCCTTGTGCTATACATTAGGTCCTAGCTGTTTATCTAATTTATGTATAGTAGTTGTGTTTCTGTTAACCTCAAATTCCTAATTTATCCCTCCCCACTTTTCCCCTTTGTGTGGATCACAATAAACTGTGGAAAATTCTGAAAGAGATGGGAATACCAGACCACCTAACCTGCCTCTTGTGAAATCTGTATGCAGGTCAGGAAGCAACAGTTAGAACTGGACATGGAACAACAGACTGGTTCCAAATAGGAAAAGGAGTACGTCAAGGCTGTATATTGTC